>JAQFVV010001199.1:0-95722 GCA_028023455.1 Epiperipatus broadwayi
TATATATATATATATATATATATATATATATATATATATATATATATATATATATATATATATATATATATATATATATATATATAACATTCTAGTTTTATTTACTTGGAAGCTTAAACACATCTATAACTTGGAAGAATCCATTATCAGTGAAAGCAACAAAATGAAGGGGAGGGAATTGTCAAGTTAGATTTTAAAAATTTTTTATATTAAATAAAGTTTAGGACAGCTTTTTCTCCATCTTGAGTTGACATTGATCATCATCAGTATGATATGGAATAAGGTAATATTTTTGATATTATTCCATATTAAGCACATATGCTTAATACAGGACAGAGTTCATGTTATTTGTTTTTTTATTATTAACTAATAATCATTTATATTTATTTTTTGATATAAATGACTAACCTTCCAGTATGGATGTTATTTTCTATCAACTGTACAGAACCATACATATGTAGGGTAGTCCCCAAAAAAGATGGAACATCAATAACTTGTACTGAATGGCAAGGCTATTACACATACACTTGTATAATATTGTAAATTAGTTAGTTAGCTTTGTGGTTAATTTAATATTGATTTAATTTTATTTGCTTTATAAATAATTTGTGCCTTGTTATGTATCTCTACCATAGGTAAGCTTTGAAATAATGAACACATTTAATCATCAATATGGTAGAAATACATTGTTGACACACACAATTATATCTTTCTTATCATGTTAAAAAGTTTAGAATTTTTGTTTAGTTATTTAATAAATATTGTCAATTTAATTTAAATTACATTGGTCTCTAGTTTATCAAAAGCATTTATTCATTCATTCATCAATATATACATGCACACACATTTTATTCTTATATAATAATACAGGAATGTATTTGGAAATCAATTGGAACCTATATAGAGGTTTGGTAATTGCTATTTAGTGTAAATTCACCCCTGAAGAGAGCCTATGCCATAATTTTCCCTGAGTTTGCATACTGAGGCATTATGGAATTCAAAAGAGGGGTGAGGTATGGATGAACTAGCCCAATTTCTATCTATATTTAATGTGTAAACTTAGAGATAGTCCATTGGAGGTAGATATGATGATAGGTTATGTACTGTGTAATTCACAGCATCCTACCAGAAGACCCTAGGTCTTATCATAGTGAAATGGATTTCCCCTCTTCTGGTGGAAAACCCAGACCATTACAATGTGTTATAAATTTATATGTATCAATTTTAGTGTATTATTTGGCTTAAGAATTGCATATATATATATATATATAAAAGCCATCCACAGAGTTATAAATATATATATATATATATATATATATATATATATATATATGTATATTCTCAATTCCATGGGTGACCAACATACATATATAATGAAATGTTTATGCAGAAATAACTTAGTTCTAAAAATATTAAATAATTCTTAGTAAAAAGATCACATCACATGCACCTGTTTTAGATTTGATTGGAGGGCAAATATAAATCTTAAAAGTGACAAATTTTAAAGTATAACTTGGACAAAGCAAACATGATTATGCAGCACTATTTTTATTCATTAGGGATTCACTTTCATCTTTATCAGGATGAGAATGTTAAATTTAAAAGTAAATAAAGAAATGTTAAATTTAAAGATTAAAAATTAAAAAGTTGTAAACAAGTTAATGGGTTTTAAGCTGTAAAATCTGGCTATCAGAAAATATGACGGGAGGAGGGGATCAGAAATCTAATATAAAAAATCTAATTTTCAGCATTCAATATCTCTCTCTTGTAATAAAGTCTAAACAGTTGCCTCCAGGAGCTATGCCCATTTGAAAATTTAGCATGAGTGGCTAGGAGTCCCAACTTTGCCATTTTTCTTCAGAGTAATGGTAATCTTTCACCCACTGAACATCATCATCATCACTGTGGAATGGAGAAAACCAGTACCACCAGCTTCCAAAAAAGATGTCAAAGGAAGGTAATCTATTCGAAAAAGTGACAGTGCCTACTACAAATGCTGGACAACTCAGCTTAGAAGAAGATTGTTAATATTTCTATTTCACACAGTTCTATAAATCTCTTAAAATTTCTAATAAATTCTTTAAGCTAGTTATCTGTAA
Source organism: Epiperipatus broadwayi (assembly GCA_028023455.1). Classification (NCBI taxonomy): domain Eukaryota; kingdom Metazoa; phylum Onychophora; class Udeonychophora; order Euonychophora; family Peripatidae; genus Epiperipatus; species Epiperipatus broadwayi. The sequence goes on from JAQFVV010001199.1 coordinate 2,100, forward strand.
TGAATGCTCATAAATTATCAATTCTCAATTTATTAAACTCTTGTAAAATAAAATCTCTAAATGTAACCGTAATAATCTTGCCTATAAATATAAATATAGATATCAATGTAATTTTGAAATAACTTTTTTTTAAATGTATTAACTGTAATCAGTCATTATTTAATTTTTATAATCTGTAGCTATGCCTATATTTTTTATTTTGATTACTTTATTTTATTCTTAATTTATATGTTATGATATGCCATACTTTCAAAGCAGAGATAAGTAATTTAGTAAACTTTCATGAGAGGTGATTAGAAGCTCTCCAATATAAGTTTCTCATTGCTTTTTTTAGCTGACAGAAATCTGTCTTTTGAAATCTATTTGAAGAAATAACAACAGATCATTATGTGCTTCTTGTTATCTAAATTTAATTAGTTAATATGTATTAGTTTGTTTATTACGGTTTGTGAATAAATATTATATCTCTTAGTTAAATAATGGCAGGGATGATGCTGAAAGGCATATTTGTAAATGTCATAATGCTGATATATGCTTCCTCTCCCCTAGTTTATTATAAGAAATATGTACAGATTCAGTATTTCTAAACTAGTTTGCTATTAATGAACCCCTCTTAGCATGTTTAAAAATACTAATTTGAGAACTTGGCACATATAAATTTGTCTGTATTTTTTATAAGCATTATGAATATATTTTTACTAAATACTATTGTATATTACACCTTGCCATTATTTAGTTTGGACAGCCATACTTAGAACTGGAACATGAGGTTCCAGAACCATATTAAAAGCTGCTCCAATACCTCAAATTAAGGTTCTTTATTATGATAGCAAGTTGTATGGTCCAAGGAAACTGAGTACCAAGTAACTTAATCCCATTATTTTAGTATTTAGCACCATAGTATCAGAAACCTGCTACAGATACCAGTTCATTCCACTCTCTTAGTTACTTGGCATTGGTCCAAACATGAAATCTCATTTACCAAAGGAATCTGTATTTTGAGCATATCTGTTGCTCATAAATAAAATATTAGAATATTTGGCTTCCCAGTAGCAAACCAGGATGAGATCACTATACTACTATCTGTCTCATCATTATTGTAACACCTGAGTGCGTGACTTCTGGGACCAATGCAATACTTATGTTGATTTTATTAATCCATTTGATTTTTACTTATTAAATATATTGAAATTATTGATGTTAAATGTGTTACTCACAACTTATTCCAAATCATCCCAACCTTCATTAATACTTATTATACATTATTTATTAAGTCATACAGTGTGGAATAATTTATTTAGTCTTCCCCTGAGTCTCATGTTTCACCCTTTTCTCGGCCAGTCGCAAATTAAATTGAGACTGAGTGTAACTTCCTAAATGTCATTCATAGGGTGTTAAGTCATGGAGCTCTAGTAAATGAGTTGAAGTTTGTCAGATTTTAAATCCCAACCTCTCATCTGGATCAGCTTTAGTGTAATTTTCCTGAACTCTGGATTTTGTTGGGTGAATGGAAAAATATTATCATTATAGTATATTCATGAACTAAATACAGGTCATAAAATATTATTTGGGATTGCAGAAATTATTTTTTATAAAAGAAGTGAAATAAAATTAATAGTAAAAGAAATTTTGTTAATAAAGTTTCTTGAATTTAAGGCCATTGATCTCATGAAGATCCTTTGATGTTAAAGGAAATTAGTTTTTGAAATTAATAATGGGAAGGCTATTTGGTTTTGGATTTATATGTAGTATGTATCTTGTTGAGTTTCACTTAAAAAAGTATATTTGTTAATAGATGAAGCCATGATTGCAGAGGAATTTTTTTTTAAAAATGTTGTTTTGACTAGTATTGTAATGATATATTATTTTTTATTTTATTTATAATTATTAATATAGCAGTAGGCAGTATTTAATTAATATATAAAGATATACTGAGACTATAATATAAATTACTGTTAAAATGAAGTGTGAAAAAAGATCATTTCAGCTGAAATAATGATGAAGAATCATAGAGGATAATATATATTTTAAAAAATCAGCTTGTATGACTGAACATGTCAGAAGAATTATTTTTTCAAATAAAGAGTTGAAAATAAAAAACATTCTCAGGAAGAAGTTGACAGAATGGTATTAATGAAGTTAGGAGAAATTAGAATGTGAAACTGAAAATTATTGGAGCTGAAAAATAATAGTTAATAAGGGTAGAGAAATGGCATTAACCATAAAGATTCTACAAAAAAAATTTTCATTTCTAGGATTATGTGTAAACAAATAATTTAGAAAAAAGAAAAGAAAAATATGATAATTTAATGCCAAATTACAAAAATATAATAATTAAGTATGTACATATAAATTAAACAGATATCAATTGATATCTATATATTAAAAAACAATATATTAAAAAAAAACAATGTAGCACCTGTGTCTGCAAATATTTATGGCATTAACTTATCAATTTTTAAAAATATAAATTTTCCCAGGACAGATTTTTTTTAACACCACATCCTTCATTAATTATTAGAATTTTTATATGTAATAAAAAATATTTTACACATTTTACAAGCATGATACTGTTAATATGCATGCAAATCTTATTGTGTTAATACAGATTCTATGTGCTCAAATATAACGCAAAATAAACTCAATGTATTTCTCAGTTATAAAAATACTAACAATGTGACATTTGCATCTTTAAATGTGCTTATCTCTCCATTACATGGTTAATAAAGCAATAATTTAAATAAGTTATGATGCATATATTGATAGTTGCAAAAACTGTCAAAATTCAAATGCCTTTATATTAATTAATGTAGTGCTATTAATAATATGTAATCATGGAAATGATACCCTTTCATTACATTGTTTATATTAATGAACTGCCCTCTATTAGCAAACTTTGATTTGCATATGTAAAATGAATCAATTTTGATTTGTTTTCCATTTCTTCTAAGAATATCTAATCTGACAAATGCTATTAATAAAGCAAATTTCCAATTTTATTCATATTTTAAGAAAGCATTTAATATGGCCAATAATATAATTTTCCAAAATAGAGTTAATTTCTACTCATTTCAAAATTGTAATAAGTAAATTATCAATTAAAGAATATGAATAAATATTAATTAATGCACAGCTTTTTGTAATTTATAATCATCATTATGATAATCTTTTCTTACATTATTTATTTCTATGCTCATCCTCTTTGTCAAGTTTTGAATTGCACATGTAAAAAAACATTTTTATGATTCTATATTATTAAAAATACTGTATTGATTAATAGTTTTATATTTTATAGCTGCTTTTTATTCTCAAAAGTATTAAAATAAGTTGCAATTAACTCTACTGTGGAAAGTTACATGGTCTGCATATTTTAAGTGCTTTCTTATTATCTGAGGTGACCAAAATGTAAAAATCATTATAATTACCTATTCTTTTAAGAATTAAAAAACAAATATATATTGATTTTTTTTTTACATTTGCAATTCAAAGTCTGATAATAAAAAAAAGCTGATATATTGATACAAATAGTAAGGAGAAAGTTTATCATGTCAATGATCAAAACTTGGTTATTAAAATATAAAAATATTTCAAAAAAAAAATCAAATGTTTAAAGTTTATAAAATACTTTACTTCTATTATATACTTTACTAAGTTTATATTAATGTTTTTATATAATAATAGTGGTTTTCATTTAATTAAATGTTTTACTTTTATTCCCACATGATAGTAGGAACATTGTAGACAATTTTCTTTAAATAATTGTCAAACTTGTTTTTTAATCATAATATGAATATCTTAATATGTATTATAAATTATAAATGTTGGTAGAAGAAAGAGAAAATTATAAATTTAGATAAATAATTTATTTTGTTCACTCTCTTCAATAATTTTATTTAATAACCAGTTGCTTTTAAATTTAAAAAAAAAAAAAAAGTACTAAGAAAAAAAAAGATTTTTTTTTTAGTAAATTGTTTAATATTTTATTTTAATCTTTTAAGTAAGGTAATATTTTATGTTTAATAGCATTTTTAAAAAAGAAAAAGAAAATAAGATTTTAGTATTATTGGTAAATTTTATTTTTAATTAGAGTCATTGGGTATTTTTACTTTTCTCTTTATTTCTCTCATTACAAAAAATCAAATCAATGCAATTAATTATTATCTTATTTTTCTTTTTTTGAAAAATTTTTTTAGAAAGAAATGTCAAGAATTTTATGATGTTAATTTGAGTTCTTGACTCATTTTTCAATGCAAAGTTTAAGGAAGGAAACAACAGAACAATTGTATTTGAAAAAAATCTACCTAATTGGTTGTTATAAAATATCATATTAGAGATAGATTGTGATTGACTTGTAGGTAAGATTGTTCTAAAAAAATAATAAAGGTATGAATAAGTCAAAAAGACCCATGTGTCTGGTAAGTAGAAATCATTCAGAATCTAATTGTTGAAGAAAACAGTCAAGTGCTAATCTCAGCTGCTAAAGAAGAAAAAAGCAGAAGTCTTATTTAATCTGTTGTATAGAATAACAGAAATTTTAACCAAACTTTTAGCATGCTGTGAGTTTAATTATAAAATGGTTTTCTACAATGAAAACCATATGCTAAGTTAGCTAAACACTTGACATCATCTTTCCTAATGTAACCTGCATTCACTGAAATAAAATATAGACCCTCTAAAGTAATCTGAAATCTTGTCTTCAACCAAGAACATGAGTCTTTGTATGAGTTAATGTCATCTGAAAATTTTAGTAAAAAAATATGAATAAAATTTGCTATTTTTTAAACCTGGAAATACTGCATATCAGAAAAAGAACCAATTAATCATGTTCATATATAGAAGCTGTCAAGAAGAAAATTTAACTGGAAATTATACTTGAGAAAAAGGGACTTCACCAAAGAATCAAACCATGGTTAAAGGTATTTTTGCATGCACACTGTACTTTTATTAATAGCAAAAAAAAGATTTTTTTTCTTATATAAAAGTTATAATTTTTTGTATAAGAATTAATAATTTTAAAAAATTTTAGTAATGTTTTCAAATTGTGAAACATATTTTTTTAAATCCATTCAATTTTTTTTAAAAAATTATGAAAAAGTTTTTTTTTTTTATTTAAATGTTGGAATATGTTTTTTTTTTTCCTTTTTATTCATTTTTCCCATCTAAAACTTAACAAAAGATTAGTTAAGCTAGGTCAAAGATTGTGATCTTTGATTTTTTTTGAAATTGTTGTTTTTCCAACTCTTAGTTATTTAAATAAATAACTTAATGAATTAAAAGTTAATTTAATGAATAGAAATTAATTGGTTAATTATATTTTTTATGAAATTAAATTTTAATTTTTGATAAAATGAATCTTTAAATTTTTATACTATTATGGTATTTTCTTTTATTTGTTGTTAATCAATTAGTTATTAAATAATTGTTTTAAATTTTTTTTTAGACTTTATTCCTTCCAACTCCTGTTACCTGAATTGGCAAAATGTATGACTTTATTTTAAGGCAGTTTAGTGTTTCAGGATTTTTTAATTATCCCAATAAAACTATTTACTTATAGTAGGGTAAACATAAATCGGTAAATTATTTAAAGTGATTTAGAATAAACTGCTTTATTTATTTATTTATCTTTTGCTCACAGTAATAATCTATGGAGTTTTTGCTTCCTGAGCTAGATTAGAGCATAACAGTTAGTTATATGAATTAAGGGTTTAAGTTAGTGTTTGAACTTTAGATAACTCTGTGTGGTGCAAAGGTATATTCTTTAAAGTCCAGGCACTACATTTTATTTATTATTACTTAAACATTTAAGTATAGTTGGTCAGTAAATTAATGGTGCTATATGGCCAGGGCATTGATGATGATCAGCATGTTTTATTACCTCAGAATTATTTGATATTTTAATATATTCTAATGGATTAGCATCTGAGTCTATGTATCCAAATTATTGTGTTGTATTGTTGCCCTAAGTTTGGTAATTGCTAAATAATTAGCCTGGTGTATCATAGACCCATTTCAAATCATCAGAAGATTGACTGTTGATGTTTTCATTGTAGATCATTCATGATGATAAATGTTTATTATTCTCATAATTCTGTGTGAACTTATAATTAATTCTTTGTTGATCTCTAATTCTTATTATTTCATTATCATTCTTTTTTGTTTAATTTTATATTTTGTTTATTTGGGATGATGATGTCTTCCCAACTCATTATAATTCAACCCTAATGTGGTGTACTGTTACAAATGACTATCCAGTTGTGGGACATAAATAACCACTGATGTTTATTGAATTAGTCCCTATTTTTCATATTGTTACAATTGGCACCCATTGTGGGGTCTTGTAACCCTAATTTCTCCCTTATTAATCCACTATTTTCTGTAATGTTACCATTGGAAAAATAACTGTGAATCTGATGATGATCAAGTTCTTGTGGTAAGTGACCACGTAACTTGAATCTCAGAAATACCCCTGAAAAACAAATTTCTGTATTTTGTTGCAGAATTAATTTAAAACATATTATTTTGAAATGTGACATTTTATTGTTTATTATGGAGTTAATACTGAAGTTGAACAGAAATAAAAGCATGGATTTGGAGATTCAATTGAGTTTTTAATTGTTGGAGTTTGTTTAGCTGTACTTTCAGTACTGGTGATGGCTGGAGAGTTTTATAATTTGCTTAAAGATGCAATGTTTTATGCAATTCCATAGAATGTTTTATCCCAGTCACTGCACAACTCACTTTTTCATATTTCTTGTTGTTTATCATGCTTCAGGGATGTGGTCTTGTCATGATTCCCAACCTCTAAATCTCCAAGAAAAGAAAGAGTGCCTACTTTTGTATTTTCTAGACTTTAAGACTCAAAGGAACAAGGCTTGGCAAAGATTTTTGCATTATTTTTATTTTGGGTTGTATGTAGCTTATAGTTTCTAAATTGAGATAGTCCTTTGGGTATTCAGACAGCTTATGTACTTATAATTCAGTTGTTTGATTCTGTATCTATCCAAGGATTGCCAGTCACTATGTATTCTTTTGCTATCAGATTCTCATCAGATCTCTAAGAGAGGTTTTGATAAATGTTTCTTGGCATGAACCTGTCATTGTACATGCATATATACTTATAATAAAATATTAGGGAAATAGAAATCAGTCGCATGCATACAAACAGGGTAGAATTGGAAAAAAAAGCAAGGGAAATAAATTAATGAAATAAATCCAGTCATTGAGACAATAAGGCTTTAAAAAGCAGATTAGAGATAATAATAATAATAATATTAGTAGTATTTGTTAAAGTGAAATGTTGCATGAAAGAGGAGGTGATGTTAATCTTATTTTATGAGATGTTATTAAAAGTTCATATTTGTATTTTTTGTGTAAAAACAATTTAACACAGTTTTCTTGAAATGTAGTTCTATAATAAAAACATATATGCTGACAAGAGTAAAATTCAAAAAGATGGAAGAACATGATCATAAAAAAGATTAGCAATCACTTGAAGGAACACAAAGAATAGAGAATATGACCATGTCAGCCCAGTTAGTACAAATGTTTATGGACTGTCAAAAAGATTTGAAGAAAGTCTAAAAAGAACACAAGAATTATTCAAATAAATTAATCAACAGAGAGAAGAAGATAATAAAAATAGAGACTAATGAATAAAAGAAGTAACAAAGAGAAGAGGATAATAAAAAGTGACCAAAAAAGAAGATATAAACAAAGAAAAGAGGACACCAAAAAAGAGACCAAAAAGAGAAAAAACAGTAAAAATAGAAGAATAAAGAGAAGTGGATAATAAAAAAAATCAACAAAGAAAAGCAGAAAGTAGAAAAATAACAAAAGAAATGTTGAAAGAAATAAAAATATGCTACAAAAACTAGATGAAGACTGTAAAAATATAGTTAATAAAATAGCAGACTAAATTGTCCAACTTAGAGCGGAAGTTATGAATGAGATGATATGACACAATGAGGAACAAGATGTGAAAACAATATAAATACAAGAACAGATATTAAAATAAGCCAAGCACAGGAAACAATAGACTCTGAAGTCAAAAAAGCTTGCAATCTGTGAAAGAGCAAATAAAGGATGTGGATTTCTGCAGGTCAGAGATCATGGTAGCATCATAGAAAAGATAAAGAAGTTGGAGAATGATCTTAGACAAGATGATCAAACTCACCAAAAAAAGGCATGACAACATTATAAAGAGAGCTTGAAAAGAAGAAAATATAATAGGCAAAGATAGATAGTCAATCTATGAACCAAATGCCTGAAATTGTAAATCAGTTTCTTAAGGGATTTTTCAGAAAATATTTATGAGACATGAATTTCTCAACAATCTGAAGAATATATTCCAGAATTAATGCCATGACTGAAGAGGAAAAGCTAGAAATAGCTTGTACCCATCTTTAAGGTGCATCCCAGTCATGCTGGGATTTATTATTCATCTGCCCTCATAACTTTATTGAGTTTAGGCAATCCTCATGAAGTGTTATTAGAGTGAATATTATCAGGAAAAGATTAAACTCAAAGTATCCCAAGAAAAGTGTCCTCCTGATAAGCCCTACACTCCATTTTTTAGAAAGCAGGTGGCAAAATTGAGAGTTCTCCCTGCAAATCTTCTCAGAGTTTCAAATAAGATGATGATACAGCTTTCCAAGCCATATTTAAAGGATGTTAATTGGCACAGAGTGACATGTAATTGAGCAAGTGGCTGAATTGTTAAATGCATTTGACAGTAGCAAACCTGCATATGCTGGAATAGGGGGATTTAAACATCCAAAAAAATCAGCATACAGAGGGGATAATCCACATATAAATGCTATCCAATATGGGAAGTGAAAAATCAAACCACCACCGTGGTATCAGGACAGAAAATATGAAATACCAACATGGAAGAGAAAACAGAGATCAACTGGTAAGATCAACAATCCTATCAAAACCCAAATAATTAGATCAAGAAGTGGATCAATTCATCCAGGAAATGCTCATCAAGAATATGGTGCCTTATATCCTGCCAGATGAACCAGCAGTAGATTACCTCTCAACAAAGAGAGATTATAAAAGATCAGATCATGATCCTCTGTCTCCCAAAACATGATGCAGTTATGATTCTGACCCAGAAACCAAGAAAAAGTAAAATGAAACAGAAATTGAGAAAAGCAAAAAATACTTTGCAAAGATCACAGGTAAATATTATTAAATTATGATAGCTTTGATTTTAGTGCTGATGATACTTAGATAATGTTCTTATAGATGTAGAGATGTGGGGTGTTCATGATTCCTCCAAATTTTTTATCTCTGCACTGTACCTATATAAGCTTTAAACTTTTTTCAAATAAATCCTTTAGGGGAGCATGGCTTTATATCATTACCATACTATGTTGTCTACCAGGCACAGAACTGTGTCTTGGGTGTCAAAACTACTTTGGTCATTTTTTTCAATATGCTCTCAGGGTAGTAAGGTGCAATCTGCTTAAACTGGGATAGCTTTTATGGAGCTCATTCTGCATTGCAAACTTGTATTCTGTGATGAGGTTTATTGTACATCATGGTGTGGGAAGTATGCATGCATATGAGTAGTTGTTACTTAGCCACTGTACATCATGTGGTGGCACTGTTTCTGTGCAAAAACACAGAAATATGCTATTTACATGGCCAAACTTATGGCATATAGAACAGTTCTGTTCATATTAGCCATTATATGGCATTGCACACAAATATTATGGCCCGCTAATGTGCTTCATGATACTATGCAAATAGTGCACACTTCATATATTGCTATGGTATGATGTGAGGGTGTATGTAATTCAACTGGCCATAACTGTTTTAATGTGCATTTGAAGTAATTATGTTACACTCTATCTGATGGACTATTACATAGTAATTATTGTAAGCCTGTTCCCTTGCTTCCCTACACATCTTGGAAGGTGAAAATAATTTCAAAAGAGTAGGGCCAAACATGATTACCCAAAACTCACACAAATGGGCATGTTTTCACAAGAACAGCTACAAGACAAATTGTAAGCTTGGTTTGATGAGAGGATGATCATTCATATCAGCAATTTACTATTAGAAGAATAATACACATTTTTAAATAAAAAGAAAAGTGTTTGTTTTGTTTTTGATGTTTAATGTATAATGCTAAGAATAACATAAACTTGTGGGAGGTTGGATGTTGTTTTGGAAATCATAAACTTGGTTTGATCAGAATAATGTATCTTTTGTATAATCCTTTGGACCTGCAAACCATCACCCCCCCCCCGCACATTCCAGCACTATGCATGAAATTTAATTGAATGGAATTTCATTTCATTCAGGCTGATTAGTTTGTTAATCAAGTGTTTTTTTTTGTTTAAATGTTTCATTTACTATTAGAAAAGTAATGTACATTTTTTTTAAAATAAAAAGAAAAATGTTTTGTTTTGTCCAGCCAGGAAATGTTGTATTAAAATGTTTTTCCACAGAAACAGAACCACCACATGATGCACAGTGGCTAATTAACAATTACCTGATATGTTATACCTATAGTCACCCCATCTCCAGAAATAAAAGTATATCCAAATAATGAGAATTATTTTTGACCAAATAGCCCAAAATAACAATAAATTGTAGTCCAGCTTGTAATTCTATGAAAACATTAATGCACATCTAAGCATGACTGTCATAAATTTTTGTTGTAGTGAAATAAAATTGGCTGAATCAGACTAAAAGATCTAGAAAGTGGTTCAACTCAATTCCATTTTCCATATTAAACCAGGGTAATGAAAATGCTATATAGCTGCATTCAAAATTAGTAAATAGTTGCAGCATGCTCCCCAGACAGTTTAGGATTATTTAATTAATGGGAGAAAATAATATTTAATTTTCCCATGCATATTTTTATATAATAATGGATTTCATTTAATTAAATGTTTTACTTTTTATTCCACATGATAGTAGGAAAGTCTAGACAATTTTCTTCAAATAATTGTTTTTTAGAAAAGATTTTATGATACTAATTTAAGTTTTAGACTTGGTTTTTTAATGTCAAAGTTTAAGGAGAGAACCAGCTGAACAATTGTATTTGTAAAAATTAACCTAATTGGTTGTTATAAAAATTTATCATGTTAGAGGACAATTGTGATTAGTTTGTAGGCAACATTGTCCTAGAAAAAAAATAAAGAGTGTGAATAAATCAAAAAGACCTAAGTGTCTGATAAGAAAAAAATATTCATAACCTAAATAATGAAGAGAACAGTCAAGTTTTAATCTCAGCTGTTAAAGAAAGACGCAAAGGTCTTATTTAAGGTGTTGAATAGAACAGCAAACATTTTAACCAAGCTTTTAGGGTGCTAAATGGTTTTTACAATGAAATCCATGTGATTAGTTAAAAACTAGATACCATTTTCCCCATGTAACCTGTCTTCACTGGAATAAAATGTAGAGGAAGTTACCCCTTAAAGTAATCTGCCACCTTCTCTTCAATCAAGAGCCTATGTTAGTGTTACCTGGAAATTTTGGTGAAAAAAATAAATAAAACTTGCTATATTGTATACCAGATAAAGGACAAATTAATCATATTCATGTGTAGAAACCTTCAAGAAGAAAATTCAATTGGAAATTACAACTGGAAAGGACTCCACAGAAGAATCAAACCATGGTTAAAGGTATTTTTGAGTGCACTCTGAATTTTTATTAATAGTAAAAAAAAAAAAAAAATTTTTTTTATATAAAAGTAATATTTTTTGGTGTAAGAATTGATAATTTTAAATATTTTTATTAATGTTTTTAAATTGTAAAACTTTTTTTTTAATCCATTCAATTTTCTCTTAAAATTATGAAAGTTTTTAAAACTTAATTTTTTTAAATTTAAATTTAATTTTTTATTTTCATTCATTTTCCCCTTCCAAAACATAACAAAAGATTAATTAAGCTAAGTCAAAGATTGTAATCTTTGATTTTTTTTATAATGTTGTTTTTCCAACTCCTAACTAAAAGTTAATTTAATGAATAGAAATCAATTGGTTTAATTATAATTTTTATGAAACTAAATTTTATTTTGTGATAAAATTAAAGTTTAAAATTTCATACTATCATGTCATTTTCTTTTACTTATTATTAATAAATTAGTTATTAAATAATTGTTATAAAATATGTTTTACTCTTTATTTCTTCCAACTCCTGCTACATGAATTTGGCAGTATGTGTGACTTTATTTCAAGACAGCTTAGTGTTTTAGGATTTTTTTAATTATTCCAGTAAAACTATTTATTTATAGTAGAGTAACCCTATGAATTATTTAAAGTGATTTAGAATAAGCTGCTTTATTTCTTTATCTTTTGCTATCAGTAATAGACTATAAAGTTCTTCCTTCCTGAGCTAGATTAGAGCATAACAGTTAGTTATATGGATTAGGGCTTTAGGTTGGTGTTTGGACTTCAGATAACCCTGGTTGGCACAAAGGTAAAACCTTTAAAATTCAGGCAATATATTTTTTTTTTTTTGATTTGAAATTGAGTATTGTTGGTCTATACATTATTGGTGCTATTGCCAAGGCGATGGTGGGGGTTTGAGCGTGTTGGGACCCCTCAACATTTTTTTTTTTTTTTTATTTATTTTGTTGGGTTTGCAACTGGGGTTGTCCATCCAACTTTTTGTTTGCTTTCCTTTCTTTGGTTGGTTGTTATTTCTTCAATTATTCTCTCTTCTTGTTGGATCAATATTTACACACCCGTCACATTGGATGATTTTGGTTTTTTTTTTTGATTATTAATGATGATTATTATTTTTATTTTTTGTTAATTTTGGAATAAATTTTAATTATTTTTTTTCTCTTTTTTTTTATTATTATTTTTTTTTTTTTTTTTTTTTTTTTTTTTTTTTATTTTTTTGGGGTGTTTTTTTTTTTTTTTTTTTTTTTTATTTTGAGTGTACTCTTACAAATGGTTACTTAGTTGTGAGACATTGTAGCCTCAAATTCTCCTTGTATTAACCTTTTATTTTCTGTACTGTTACAATATATATACATTGTACCTAAGTGAAGTCTCACTTAGCTCCAATAGCTACCATTCCTTATATTAGCTTACCATTTTTGTATAAAAAGTCTCACTTAGCTCCAATAGCTATAATTCCTTATATTAGCTTAACTATTTTTGTACAATTGTCTGATAAAAAGGAGAATAATAAAAAAGAAAAAATTAGTTAATTAATGAATACGATGTAAAATGATTGGTAATGTGGTTATATGTGATAAGTTGACATAATTATATGTGCAAAGAAGTCACATATTGGTAGTTAGTTGTGTTGGAGATATAATTCAGCATTTCTCTCAAAATAAATGTTTGAGTTACTATTTAAAATGATAATAGATCATGTTAACTGTGATATAAGATATCTTTTGTTTTATTTATTTCTAGTTTGTAGCCTAATAACTGAGCTATATTATAAATAGGATAAAAAGTATGAAATTTATTTACAATTAATCTTTAGTTTTCTTAAAACATTCAAATAATAATTTAATCTTTAGTGTAAATTAGCATTAACTTGTTAAAAATTATTTTAATATAATATTCCCAAATATTTTTTATTTGTAGTCATTAAAAATTATAATTAAATATTTAAAGGTGGATTGAAGGTCAAGTATACATCACTTCTCTGTGTGAGTGTTTGCATGCATGGAGGTGCAAAAAAATGTTTTCTAAATTAGTTAAACTATTTGTTTGAGTTATGTTAACTCATTAAAAAAAGAAGAAAATGAATAAATAATTAGATATAATATTAATTTTTAAAAAAAATAAGTGAATGAATAAAACAATTCTTAATTTAAATTCTGGGATGTAAATCTTAAAGGCATATTGGTCAATAAATGAGACAAGTTTTAATTTTATATCTGTATTTCTATTTTTATTTTATATAATTTTTTTTTGTATAATAAGCCTGTGTGTTTCAGTTATTACATAGTAGAGATGTCTGCCCATCCCTTGTATATGTACTAAATGGATTATATCCTGTACATGAGGGGTCAGATTGACCTTAGGTCAACATGGGTGTGACAAGAATCTCGGCCTCAGGGTGGTCTTTGAGCATTCCATCATCAGATTTTCAATTGGATGGACAGTTGAAGAGTTGGAGGGTGGAGTGGATTGAAGCCTGTCCATTAAAGTATGAGCTTTGGTTATCTTAATATATATATGAGCATTTATAGCATATATGTGTAGAGATGGTAATCTGGACCAACTGATGATTGCTGGTTTAGCATGAAATACGTATATTAGTGATTATTTATCTTTTCAACATATATGTGTTCAAGTGTATCAGTGTTATGATATGGCGTGGAGAGTGGTGGGTCATGTGAAAGTCTGTGCTCATATACCCTATATATTACATATATAAACCCAGGTATATAATAAAACTGTGTGTTTCAGTTATTGTATTAATATTATAAAAGAAACTAATTATTAACTTTTTAAAGTAAGGTTGTTATATCACATGATAGATATCTAGATCATTCTGACATCATTTATTAATCGATGGTTTTTCCAACTGATTTTTTTTAAAAACAAGTTGTGTTTATTGGTTGTTTAAAAGAAATTGATACTGAAATTTGGGAGGGGAATAAGAAAGAAAATTTATATAAGGGAGATTTATTTTTAGTAGTTGTTGGGTCCTGAATTATTTCTGAAAACAAGTTTAAAAAAAAGAAAATATTAATTATTTTTAAAATCTTATTATTTACAAAAAAGTATTGTAAATTATATTTAAGTATTTCATATCTCCATGGATGACTGCTAAAGAAATAGGTAACTCATTTCTTGTCATCTAATTTCCAATTAACTTTTAAAAACTTTCGTAAAAATGCTAGTAGGAAATTTTACTTATTTTATCTTCAATACTATGTGAATAATATCTTCTATGAAATAAATTTAAAATATATGCAGTTATTATATTTATTACTAAATTACTATCATTTCACAGACTATATAGTCTACATTTATTCAGTTATTCATAAATAAAATAAAACTTAAAAAAGAAAATTAAAAATGTGTAGAGACTTAGCTATATATTTTAAAAGACTAAATAAATTTGTATTAATTTCGCCTGGTGCTAATTCAAACCTTCCACATTATATTAAACTTACCTGCTTCTAAATTAATAATATAAAATGGTTGTACTGCAACTATTAAGGAACACTTTTTAAAAAATGTGTGTAGTATATTAATAATAGTCTAAAATGTTTACTCGGCTGGAGCTTTTATTTTAATTTATAATTGAAGAATATAGTTTGCCAAGTAATAAAATGATAAAAAATATGTATGCTTACCGAATTCTCTACTGACAAAATTGCTTGCACTTTTATTTTAAGAAAGTATAAAGAAATAACTTAGAAGCGTCTTAATATTTTATGCGAGTAAATTTTAAAAAAAAATGCTTAAAAATGTGTTCTTTTAAAAAAAAAAAAAAAAAGAAATGGAATAAAAATGAAATTATATTATTGTTTAAGTAAACCCAGGATCCCATAATGATATTATCAGCTGAATAATTTGTTACTTGCCATTTTTATTATTTGTTGCCAGCTTATTATTATTATGTTTTATTAAATGATGCTTTATTTAAATTATAATACCTTGGAATAAAGAACTGCATTAATTTTAAGGAACTATTATATATATATATATTTCAGAAATCTTTGCCATGTTTAAGTTAAATATTTTGACGAGAAGCTTTGCGCAGAATACCGGCCTGTCAGATGAATTGCATATATATGTCTAATGGTTAGCCAGTGCGGAGAAAGATGAAATTTTTTGTTTGTTTTATTGGTTTAAAAAAAAAAGAACAGGACAATATTTTATGCTATATTTTCTTTATAAATGTGTATAAATACTGTTTGGTATAAAATATGCCAGGTAATTTAATTTATATAATTTTAGTCTTAATGGATTTATTAGAATATGTAGACATGCTACCATTCTCAGGTAATATTAGTATTATTACATTTGATAAGTGTTTAATAAGTCAACTTATATTTTAGTCATTCTTATCCCATGGAGATTTTCATATCTCACTGTTAGCTAATTTGAATGTATGGTACTTTACTCAGTTATATGTAAAACAGCCCCTGAGGTTATTAGAGGGTTTTCCATTCATTTTTTTTTCTATAAATGCTACATTAATAATAATCGTTAATATTTTTTTATATACGTACTGAGAATTAATTTCCTCACACTTGATTTACAGTCCTTTAAATGTCCACTAGCCAATATAGTTAATATTTAATATTTTGTTGTGTGTGCATTGTATTTTTACCTAGAATTTTATATGCATGTAATATTCTTAAGTAGTTCTTTTAATTGTCATTTGACATAATTTGCATTGTTGGTTCTGACATTGATTAATACTCATTGTAATTTAAAATTCTTGAAGATGACTTTAGTCAGTTAAAAGTGATGTTGGTATCTTGTTGTTAGTTTGGTATTTGTTGGCCTCAGAGAGCTTTGGTCTTATTAATTATTACTAGTATGGTTGATGTAGTATACAAAGTCCTCCATCCTTATTTTATTGCTTTTCCATGAGGTGATAGTGTTCATTCCCAGTGATAATTATCATATATTAAGTATTTGTATTTTCAGTGATTGTAATCACATATTTTGAAGGTGTTTAGATCCCTGAAGAGGATCATATATTTCCTGGTGTGTCTTTCCTGTTTCTGATGCACTGTGACAAGGTCCAGGCATCCTCTTTTCTGCCTCAAAGGTAGGTATTTTGGAAGCCACTACAGTTTTATTAAGTTGTTCAGCTCTGTGGAGTATATATGTATTTTGGCCTATCACTCATGATGTATTAATGCTATTTTTCACCACTGTAGGTGAGGTTGCATGTGCTTAGATATGTTATGAAAAAATATGTTTGTTTGAGAAACTCTGTTTCTTCAGGTTGTATTTAGCAATTTCTAATGCTTAAAGGTATATCAATGTCTGTATTGTGCTGTTATGATAGTTTTATCATCCACAAACCAACCAACAATAATTTATATTTATTTTTAAGTATGTAGATTTATGCATATGGCTATAAGTTGCAATTCACACATACTAAGTAGTTAATATGTTCATCCAGAGTTTTCACCAAGGGAAATGTAAGTCCTTCAATTTTCAATTTTAAAAACAATTGATGTAATAATTTTATGTGGACAACAATTTCTTAAAGGGTGTATATAAATGACCTCTGATGAGTAGTCCATGCATCTAATTTAATCTAATTTAATTTAATTTAAATTTACTTCAGTACATCACAAGCTATAATCCTGAATAATGGAAAAGTAACTAATTATAATTTTAAAATTTATGCTGTATATGCTAGTCCTAGCACAGCTTTTGTTTAGCTTATTGTATTAAATATGAACAGATTAGATTATTATTCTGGTTTCTAAATCTTACCACAAAATTATAAAATTATCAGTAAAAAATAAATAAAGTTATGTTTGTTAAGCTTATGCTATTATAATGAAAATAAAGAGGTTTTAGAACCCTTAATATTTTAAGAGTTTATTTGGATAGATTTAAATATTAAATTAGCCTCTGTTCACTCTTGTAATTATTTTTTATTATTATTAAAATAAACAGTTGGAAAAGAGTGAATGAGGTATAATCAGTTATTTTATTTGACTAAATTTTTGCAATTTAGTGTAATTCAAAGAAATATTGTTAGTCAAAAATATTTAAAGATAACAGTGCTATCTTGGCAATGTTTTCCTATTATTTTGTAAATATTTATTATGTGATATTATTAATAAATCAAATTTGTTATTATTTAAAAGTTTAGTTTCTGTTTGTTTTTCTTTTATATGCTATTGTCTTGAGTTCCAAAAGTTCACAAAATTCACAAGATATACAAAGTATTTTATACTGGGTTAAATTATATAAAGCCATGCTTATCATTGTGATTCCCAGATTGAATCACATTAACAGATAATCACATATTCACAGATACTTAATATAATGTTTATTTTAAGATTGATTTTAAGTTGTTATTATTATTATCGTTTCAGACTGAAGATTATACAATATGGGATGAAGACTATTGATGATTCAGAAGATTATTTACTATGTTTCAAATTGCACATTGTCTTGCGTATTTTTAAAATTGAAATCCATCTGCATTTAATTTCATTAGAAGGTTGTCTGTGAGTAGGTGGAAAGACATAAAAAGCACCCTTGTCCTTTTCCCAGCTCAAGTGATGTCCTGGGTAATAGACCATAATTAGTTTAAATTTAGATTAATTAATCAAATCTAAATTAATATTTTTTTATGTTATGATTAAATGAAAGATAGTTATCTTATTTTGGGGAGACAGTCATTACAAGTGTAATGCTTGCATCCTATGGTCGATCAAGATATCATTCACTTGTTTATTCGTCCAAGAAAACATTTATTATGCAACTTTAACTTTTATCTTTCACAAGAGTTTTGTTAAAATCCGTGAGACTGTTTACTCTTGTTGTCTTTGTTAATGTGGTTTAGTGAGATAGTCCTTTACCAAAGTGTCATTTGTTTTATTCAGAGTATATGATCTGATAGGAGGCTGACTCTAATAACTATTGAATAATGATTTAAAATGTACTTTATATTATTTGTGTTAGATTATTAAACATGCCACAATAGTTGTTTGCATTGGTGTTAGATTTTGTCTCAATCTGATTGAATATTTCTGTAACATCATTCATCCTTGATTTTATTGTAACCTCACTGAGTTAAGTCATTAAGAGTCTCTAATATATTAAAAAAAATAGAAAAACATCTCATCTCATCTTCCATTTTCACATACAGAACATTTCATATTCATCTTCCATTTCTCATCTCTTCATTTCTCATATTCATCTTTCATATCATTCTCATCTCCCTATTTAGGTTACAATTTCCTTCATCTTCTCATCCCACCTTCCATTTCATCACATCGTCACCCCCCCCTCATTCTTTGCCCATTAGGTTATAATATATATATATTAAAATGGTCAGTTTCATCCATCTGCCTGTTTCACTTATTTTACCCACACATCTATCCATATGCCAGGTTTAAACCCTCTCAGAGTACCCATTTAAATAACATTAAATTATTATATATGCAGAATCACGTATATATATATATATATATGCAAGCGGTATGTCTGTAAGTTAATAGTATATGTATAGATTACAGATATGTAGTCATTTTATAAGTATTTCTAATTTAAGAAATATTTTAGTTTAAATTATTGTTATGTTAATGGTATATATTACAGATATGTATATTCATTTTATAAATATTTCTAGTTTAAGAAATATTTTAGTTAAATTATTTACACAACTTTATTGCTTTATTATTGAAATTGCATACGTATATTGAAGAGTTGGAGTGTGGAGTGGATTGAAGCCTGTCCATTAAACTATGAGGATAGTCTATCTTAATATATATCTGAGCACTTATACTGTATATGTGTGTAAATATGATAGTCTGGACCAACTGATGATTGCTGGTTTAGCATGAAATACGTATATTGGTGATTATTTATCTTTTCAGCATATATGTTCAGAGATATATTAAGATAGACTATCCTCATAGTTTAATGGACAGGCTTCAATCCACTCCACACTCCAACTCTTCAACCGTCCATCCAATTGAAAATCTGATGATGAAATGCTCAAAGGCCACCCTGAGGCCGAGATTATTGTCACACCCATGTTGACCTAAGGTCAATCTGAACCCCACATGTACAGGACATAATCCATTTAATACATATGCAAGGATGGGCAGACATCTCTATAATGTAATAACTGAAACACAGGCTTGTTATATACCTGTGGCTATATATATGTAATATAGGGTATATGAGCACAGACTTTCACACCACCCACCTCTCTCCACTCTATCTAATAACACTGATACACCTAAACACACATATGCTGAAAAGATAAATAATCACCAATATACGTATTTCATGCTAAACCAGCAATCATCAGTTGGTCCAGACTATCATATTTACACACATATACAGTATAAGTGCTCAGATATATATTAAGATAGACTATCCTCATAGTTTAATAAACAGGCTTCAATCCACTCCACACTCCAACTCTTCAACCGTCCATCCAATTGAAAATCTGATGATGGAATGCTCAAAGGCCACCCTGAGGCCGAGATTATTGTCACACCCCTTCTTCCATGCTCCTAACCCTACATCTAAACTAACAACACTAGATGATCATCTAGTTTGCCGCTTTTTCATTGTGGTATTAATTCCTACGCATAGGGAGCAAATTTGTATTCTGGCTCGAATTTAATCTGAGAGTGTGTGCACTGGAATGGTTTCCAACTGTCTGTTTGTTGATGTTTATAATTTTCTGTATTTCCCAACTGAGATCTTTTGACGTGCTAGTAATTATCAGTGTATTCTTGAGATTTATCCAAGCTTGTTTTTTGGGGGGTTTGTTGTTATTTGGAACCCAAAAGAAGTATGTCAACATCTCTGTTAGACGATTGTAGTTGTTGGCAAAAAAGTACCATTTCTGTCACAACTCAGATGAGAGTAACAAAAGAAGAACAAAATGGCTACCATGTTATTGCAATTAAGAGATGTCCCAAAAAAGTGAGAAAAAGATGACGCAGTTTATTTGGTTTAGTCATATGTGGTGAATAAAATTTATTTGATTTAAAAGAATCTGTGTTTTGTTTGTGATTCTTTTGATCTGTAAGTCAATTAATTAACATCCAGAATGTCAGGGTTCAAAGGGTAGGGCTTTACAGCTGAATGTGGCAGAGTTGGTTGTACAGCTTCGTATTCTTCTCAAATCAATCAACAACTTTATGCTTCTTTTGGTTGGAAGAGAATCGATTCTCTTGATCGATATATTAGTCAAAATATCACACATTTCTTTTTGCTTATAAGCAAATACTGACATCTGAGGTGGAGTTTGTTGGACAGCTTTGATTTTTTTTTTTTTTTGCTAAATCAATAAACAGCAACCCGCATTTTTAACAAATTCAAAAAGAAACTGTTGATTCTAATTTTAAATAACAAAAAAAAAAAGATATCTGTTTAAAAAAAAAAAAACAGTATATTAAAAGGCAAAAAAAAAAAAAGAAAGTCGCATGTAAAGCAAATTGTGTATATTTGAGATATTCAAAAAAAAGTTAAAACTGTCCCTTACACTTTGAAATGTATCCAATCCAAACCAAAAAAAAAAAGAAGTCTGTCAAAAAGCAGTAGATTTAGAATGGAAATCAAAAAAAAAAGGCATATGTCAAAAATTATGTACTTTTGAGATCCAAAAAAAAGTCAGTGTTCATTATAGTTTTAAATTTATCAAATGAAAACAAAAAAAAATAATTATGTCCAAAAAACAACAACAACAATATATTAAAAAGAAAAAACTACAGCCGTATGTCAAAATACTATATATTAAAGAAAAAAAAATCTAGCAGCCTGGTAATGTTATATCACTCTGTTTTTAAATAAAAACAGTGCCACCAAAGGCTGTTCAGTGAATACTTTACAAATACTGATCGTTTGTACTCAACACCTCACAGAAATGTTCACTTTCATCATAATTAGCCAAAATATTTAATATGGATTGCAATAGTGAGCTATAAACTTCATTCAGAGCGTGCTAAAAAAATTTGGTGAGCTTTGTCATGCCTTGCTAATTTTATAAAATTGGTTTAGCAAATGTGAATGAATTCACATTGTTCTATTTTCTGCAGAAGATTTTTAGCCAATCATCTAGAATTTTCTTTTCAGTTTTATTATAAAAATATGACTGAAGATTTTGACAACATTAGCATATCATTAACAGCTGTAGTAGCTTTTTGGTGCCATTCTTTCATCATGCATCTCATAAATCTTTAAAAAAATTTGACACAGGAGAAAAGAATTTTTAGCAATCCATCTTTTGTAGAAGTTGAGAAAAATAAAACAATAAAGCTCATTTATTTATCAAAAATTTCATTGTATTCAGGAGAGAATCAATTGCAGTTTGTCCACTTAGATTTAGTGAATGTTCAGTATCAAATTTTGCAAACATTTCTTTCCATAATGTTTTGTTGATTGTCACACATTTTCCAATAATATGATCTATGTTTAGTGAAATCTACTCTGAGTTTCCTTAAGCAGTTCAGTATGGTCTTTCAGTTCAAAAAAACTCAGAAAGCATTTAACTGGAAATCGATCAACACTGTTTAATCTTACTTATTAATACTTCTCAATTATTAGTCATAAAATGCATAACCATTTTACATATAGTTTGAATCAATATAATGTCAAACCAAAACTTTTATCTTCATACTGAACATAGGAAAGAATCAAATTTAGCAAATCAAAAAATTACATTATTTAGTGAACTAAAGATCAGTAATATTTCAAGCTAATGTACATGCGCTTTTTTATGAATGTTAATAATGAATGAATACTTTCATTTCCAACACAAGATAAAGTCTTTGTGAAAAAATAGAATGAATCCACCTATTCTTTCAACCCAAATGCTTAAGTATGGGCAAATCTTAAGCTCTGGAAATAAAAGTGTGAAGATAAACCAATCACTTTAAATTACTCTTTACCATGTCTGAATGAATGACGCCCACAAAATTTTCTAGAAATTATGACACGTCATTCTTAAATGAAACTAAACATATGTATAATGAGATATTTATTTATATAGCACGATGTATATAAATTGTAATAAACTAAAGATTAGCATTTCAAGCTAATGTACATGCACTTTTTTTATGAATGTTAATAATAAATGAATACTTTCATTTCCAACACAAGATAAAGTCTTTGCAAAAGAATAGAAGAATCCACCTATTCTTTCAACCCAAATGCTTAAGTATGGGCAAATCTTAAGTACTGGAAATGCTAGTGTGAAGATAAACCACACACTTTAAATTACTCTTTACCATGTCTGAATGAATGACGCCCACAAAATTTTCTAGAATTTACGACACGTCATTCTTAAATGAAACTAAACATATGTAAAATGAGATACTTTCCTAAATTTCAAGCCATATTTTTTCAAATAAGAAGTAACTGCAATAACTCATTGGAGTAGGTGCCTTTAATAACCTTCCACTTTGATTACTCTTTGAGTTTGATATATTAATCGTGCTTTTTTGCTTAATAGCATAAAAATCACATAAGTTATAGAGTCTCTATAAGTTTGAGTAAAATAATCAAAATGCTAATAATCAAATCCGATAGATTTAGTTATAAAAAAAAATGTGCACCAAATAATGATTTTACCTTTTGTAAGAAAATATATTAGCTATTCTTAAGAATAGATTTATCCATTTATTTTGTTGGACTGAAATATATTATTTAAAGAGAACTGAGCTTGATTTTCTATTCACCCTTCAAATTGATTCTATTGCTAACATATCAATGGAATTAATATTTTTTTATTATTCAATATTATCCATAAACTTATGTCATTACTGTTTTTAAAATCACTAATATTATCAGTCTATATTTTTGGGCTTGCAATGCTAGGGTTTTTACTAAGATCATTTGCTTTGTTATCTAAGCCTTTAAAATGATAATAAATTTGAACTTTTTTTTGGTATAACTATCTTGTGGCATGTTTATTCCATACCTTGTGTTCATTTTTTGATTGTAGATTTTATCATTTATTTGTAAAGTCATTATACTTATAAATCTTGGCAATAGTTATTTTTGAAATTCTTGGGAGAGGGGAATTGTATTCTGTATGTTTTATAATCTATGTTGTTTTTAAGTATTTTGTATTTGAGGATTATGTAAAGTTATATATTCTCATATAAGTGGTCTTAAAGATTTTGTATTTCCTTATATTCTCTTTGTGCTTTCATTTACAAGCACTGTACATTTGCTCATTATTATTTTCATAAACAATCAAAACTAAATACTTTTGTTATTCACAGTGATATAAAAAAACCCTAACTTGTTCTCATATATGTACTATAATGATAGCCACAGATCTGAATATTATAGTGCTTCAAAGGTCACTTTTCATTGCTAATACTTTCAAAGCCTCCGCATACATTACTAAAATTAAGTGCACACACATCCATAGCATCATATATCATGTTTAATGTTACCAAGCAACTAGATAATAAACTCGTCATCTGTATTGACATTCTCATTCCTAAATGTTGAATTTATGCTTACATATTATTTTGATTTTTTTGATCTATACACATGAAATTTTTTTTTCTTTTTTTTTCTGGCAGAAGTCCAAGGTATTCTTAGATTACGAGTCCCTTAACTGCAGCCTGCTCAACCACAAGTATTTTTAACATTGTCCAAGATTTGATCATCACAGTCCATCAAAGTTGGAAGTAAAAGAGTATCATTTACAAAATAAAACAAAATTGGAAATCAATTGCTGTATAAAGTAAAAAAAAAAAAACATGGGAATCTCTCTTCCATTGCTGAATAAAAGTATTTTCTTCAAAAACAGTAAATAAAATTATTTGCTTTGATTATACAAATAACAAGTCAGCACAAAATTAATTTTTTCTGCAAATCTTCTCAAACCAATTCTGAATTTGTATATATATAAGAAGGGAGTATAAGACAAGAATTTTAAATTTATTATAATAAGGTAGCTCTTGCTTATAATATAGCTAATTTTTGAATATGAGATGCTACAATATTTTTCTTATAAGGAATAAAGTAGAAATCCGTAACAAACAAATATTAATGCTGAACAAGTATTTTCTGAATTTTTAATCCATTTTCAAAATACCTATCTATCTAATCATTAGTTAATGTAGTTTATGTAAGTGTATTGTTGGGTGCTTTGCTTGTTTGTAAAACTCTTTTGTGTTAGAAGTCTCAGACCATATGAAATTCTTTGGGTTTTTTTTAACAGTACAACTGTATAGTTTGACTAATTACTTCATTTTTCAAATTTTTTCCCCCCTTTAGTTACTTTTATAATAATTTCCGGTATTAGCATTTAAACTTTTGCAACAGTTGGTTATTAGTTAAAACGTAAAAATCGAGATTAAAACATCTATTTTGTCACAAATGAAAAACCATGTTATGATTGCACTGACTTTTTGTAGATGGCCGTTTGACACTGAAGCTAAGCGGGTGGGTGATTTATTCCTTATTCACTGCAGGGATACCTTCTGACTTCGTCATATTTAATTCTTTTGGCAAAGTTTCGAGAGTGGGTTTGGTACGGTTTCATTCAATTTCGCAGTAGGGGGAACCTCGTGACTTTATGGACTCTTGCTCGGGTCAGATTCGACATGACTTCAGCTTAACACACAGGGGTTGTAGTTGCTTTCTTTAGTCAAGCTTTTCCTGTGAAAAGCTGTGTTGAAGCCGCAGAGATGGTTGAGTTCTGCAAAAGGAACAAGAGAGTAAAGAAAGAAGGTACTTGAAAGCTTCGTTTGGAGGGAGAGGCCTTTTAAGCCATCTTAGGATGTTCTATAACCCTGACCTCGTCGACTTTTATACAAATCTAGATTATTAGGATTCAAGGCACTTCTTTCAGAAAAACTACCAAGTCCTCAAATAAAACAACGAGAGGGGGAGGGAGAATTTCGACTGAGTAGTTTCTATTTTTTCATTCCTTTTTCCAATACAGTACTTTAATTCTTTCAGTACAAGTTTATTATATAGTTCTGAAAGGACAAATGAAATGAAAAAGATGGCAGTAAATATTTCAAAAATATCAACTTCTTTTTCTGTTTAAAAATAAAGCTGCCGTTGAAGATATTTATAAAAAAAAAAAAATCATACTTATAATAATAAAATATATAAATTAATTTTTTTAAAAATGATTACCTATAATAGACGAATAATATAAGCCAAGTGCATTTATTTATACAAACCGGTATTTATTTTTCATCTTAAAATACAATAACATTCGAAGTTTTCAAGGAGAACAAATTTACCTTTACAATAAAATATTAATATTAAAATCGATTTTAACGTTGCGCGTGCGTGTACTGTAAAGGAAATAGAAGAGTGGAGGTAACGATGAAACAAAATTAAACAATAATGAGCTCGGAAAACAGTGAGAAAAGTTATTAATTAAAAAAAATTAAAGAGTTTTTAAAATACCAAAAAGAAAAGATTTTATGAAAAAATAAAATAATGGATATTTTAGATTTTATTTAAAAAAAAAACAAAAACAGAAAGATTAGCAAATATGTCTGAAAAGATAGATGCCGAAAAAAAAATAACTATTTTTCGAAGAAAAATTAATATATTTAAAATGATTTATAATACTTCATCTTGACATCTCTTATACATACAGATCAAATAAGTAAGCAGTATTTTCAGCACAATATGGCTATTGGTATGTGATTGCATATTATAACATAGTGAGCGATATATATGTATGTGGTGCATTATAACAAATAATAATAATCACTAACAATTTTAATGTTTCAAGAATAAATAAAAATATTTATTGCAGTATGAAATTTAAAAAAATAATTATTTATAAATCAATATGTTATTATTGTGGCAAAGAATAGCATGATCAAAAAGTAAGAAACACTTAGCTAGTTATCTGAGATGAACTTCCATTCTCTTCCCGCAATCTTTATTAATAAAAATACGCGTAGCAAAAGTCTTCGATTTAATTAAGAATCATTTATTACAGCAAATAATTTCGAAACTGACCTTTAGGTAATTCACATAAGAGATACAACATGCTTTCATTTAAAAGTTTTTTTTTATTTTTCCAGTTTTATTATATATTGAAATATTATATTATTTAAAAACTATCGCAATTGATTAATGTATAAAATTGTTGGAAGGGAAAGCGGTGGGGGAGGGGAGAGAGACATTCATCAATGAAATAAAAATTTAGACTATAAAATCGAATTCTCGAGTATTATTGAATCGTTTATAAATAAGAGGCAGTTCACGTAAATCACAGTGGGAAAAAATGTAATACAGATTGAAAATTCAGAAAATGAACATGGCTCCTGACCCATCCCAGTAAACATTTTGGCTGCAAATTAGCTTTTCAAATAAGTTAACAAAATTTTACAACTTCACTGCTAATCTGTAAACTTTAATTTAGTTTAAAAATAAATTTTAGCAAAATAAATCAGTCCAATTCTGTCAATATTGTACTCTCACTTCCGGGAAATATATAATAATAATAATAATAAAACAGGACTAGCTCAGATAAATGGTTATGCTCGGCTAAAATACATGTAATCAATAATAAAGATATTCTATGATACTATCTGTTATTTAACTAGCTCTAACTAATAAGAAATAATAAAATAGTTCGGTTTTATAAAATTAAATAAATAAAATATTAATAAAATCATGAGATAATGAAGTGAAGTACAAGTAGCAATTTGAATTACATTGAGCCGATATCTCACAGGACACCACCTCAATGACATAAGAATACTATCCCCCTCTGTTATCTCAAATAATAATAAATACATAGCATTCTTATGATTTTAAAATAATAATCGATTAAATATAATGCTAATAAATAAATCCTAATCTCTTTATTAGAATAATATGATTACGTTAATCTCAGGTTCTTTAAACTAATTCGAATCATTTAAATTTCTGTAGTCAAGTATGATAAGGGATTTTATATCACCCTCAACTACACCTAACTTATAATAATAACAAATAATAATAATAATCTTCAATGTATAATTCAATCTTATCTACTTTTCCATGTTATAGTAATTATCAATAATAATAATAAATAATATAGTATAATCTTTAGCTTTCATGTGGCATCTTAAATAAAATATGTGGTATAATCTGATAATCTGAGAATATGTGGCAACAAATAATATTATAATTCTGTGTAATAAATTATATAATTAGTTTATGACCATAATGATAATAATGTTTTAAAATGAAGACTTCTCATATAAATTATATTAAGAAAACACTATAATTTCTTAAGTAAATAATCTTATTCGCACTGTGCAAATATTATGTTTTGGTTCAATATATCTGAAAAATCATGTGTTTGCAGTGCAAAAAAATCAATGTAACAAAAAATTTATAAAACAAGTTTAACAAAATTTTATTATAACACTTCTAACAAAAATAAACTATGTACACTATTTACAATTAAAATCTTGGATCAATTACATACCTCTTCATTTTAAATAAAAATAAAATAATAAAATTTAAAAATACCTAAGCCTTCACTCCAAATTAGAACTTTTTATATTTCTTTACAACAATCACAATAATATTACTAATAATAATCCCAGATACATTTATCGCTTAAAATATATTGTCTACCAATTGAATTATATTATAATATATTTTCCATAAGCATACACAAATTATGAAAACATAAACTACAGAAGTATTACTTATTTCAATATATGTCTATCGATTTATACTCAATTAATCAAATAACTTTTATTATGATAGTGCTGACATTATCAAAAAAAAATATTTATTCTGGTTCATTAACAAATAAGTGGACTTAATTAAAATAATATAATTAACATACTTTATACCTCTTGCTTGGCATTAATTTAATATAAAATTCTATGTGTGTGTTTATGCATATTCTAAACATAAAAAAATCATATTTATAAAATATAAATACTTGTTCTATTTTATGTTGTTTCTCTGGATGTATTGTCCTTTAAAAATATGCATTACATGTATGATAAAAATATTCAAAAATTATTCAAAACTCTCGTGAATAATTTTATTATCACTTATATATTTTTCTTAATAAAATAATTCAATAAAATACAGAAATATTTATGATTCTTTATCCTCATATTTAAGTTTACTTTCATTCTCATTTGTATTTTGATCTCAACACAAATCAAAGCAAGAAAAACCTATCTTATCCTCTTTCAAAATAACAACTTTACAATTCCAAAAAATTATTTATTATTCTTCAAAATACAGTTCTGAATGATGCAATAACTTTAGAAATTATGATAGCGATTCGATGTGTAGGTATGAAGAACTAACTAGAGTATTAACTCAATACTATAAACATAAGATAATCAACATGGCAAAGTGCATAAAAAGAAAAGAGGCACGACTTCTTTGTCTAATAACCTCCACTATAAAATAATGTCCAAGCTATTTATTCAGCTCTTTGGAACATTAATACTCAATACTAAGAAAAACACTGCCCATGGAAATATACAAGTTACAGTACTTCATTATCTGTACCTGCATAATTACTAAGATAATAAAATTACTTTTATTCCCCATACATCCTACATCTAAGCATCCCTTTGGTTTCTTTTCATACTCCCAAGGTCACTACCACTTTAAAATTTCATAATAGATTTATCAATATACATCATCAAAATTATCAAAACATTTTTCTAAAACAATAAATAAAATTCAATATGAACTCAACAATCTAGAACTATTCAACAAGAAAAGGTTATTTCATTTTCGAAAATTCCTCAATAAAAATAGAAATGATTTTGTATCAATGCATTAAATTAATACTTTAAACATTTTTAAAATAATAGGGTTCTTTTACTAAAGAATCGTGTAAATTATATTCATCATTAAATCATATTATATTAGTAATATAAAATAAAAGTATGCTTTTTTAAAAAAATCTAACTCATATAAGCTTTATGTATACTTAATGCATTCACACACACCCATATGTTCACACAATAATACTATAAAATACTCCAAGCAATCTAAAGAAAAGAAAAGAAATACATCATGTAAAAAATTAATATTTTATAAATTTTACCCATAGTGACAATTTGCTAGCTGCTCACTTTTAGACATTTTCTGATCCATTTTCATAAAATATTGCATAATATTATCATTTACTCAGCAAAAAAAAACTATCATACTAAAAAGATATTTATAAAAACACTTTACAGAAAATTAAATATTCTTTACGATAATTACTATGCTATATTAGTAAATATTTGGTATGTAATTTTCCTGCCTACTAAATAAAATAATATTATTATTAGTACATAAAATAATTAAACCCATATTTATGTAAAACTTCAATCCATTATAAAGTAATTTCAAAAAAAAAAAGTTCTTTCTTTTCTCTGATATTTCCATTATAAGTCCTAATAAATGCTCACTCCCCTGATGCATGTTGCTATGACAACCATTGTCTTAACATTTGAGAACAAAACTTTTCTCCCCCACCATGATGCATGATCAAATGATTTTTAAAAAAATGATGAAAACGAAAAATGAAAAGAAGTCGACTTTTTAATCTGGATTCATTTATAAAAATAATCATTAATCTTTACTTGAAAGTTTATAAAAAATATAGTCCTTTATTTATATCTTTCAAAACAATGATTATTAAAGATGATATTAATTTATAAAGTTAAAAAATAATTCTCCAGAATTTTCCCCACTATATAGGATCCTGTATTGGGTTTCTGAGACATTTATTACAGTCATATTAGTTCAGGCGTATTTATACGTAAATTGCACATTTTTATTCCATAGAAACTGGCATTTAATCATTTAATAAAGTTAGCATAAAGTTATTTTGTCAGGATAAATTTAACTATACAGGGATTTTTGTTTTCCAAATAATAATTTCCAATTTTTTTTTTTTTTTAAAAAATATTAAATAAATGCGGTCTTCTCTAATATTGATAGCTTGTCTTGTAACATATATTGAAACAGTCAGCTTTTACAACCCAACTGTTTCACCTACTATATTCTATAGTAATATTCTTTTATATGTACAAGCCACCAAATCCTCCTATATCATGCTAATATTATCTTAAAAACTGGCTAAATTAAAACCTAAATAATGTTAATTGTGTATGTGTGTGTATATATTTACATATAGAGAGAAAATTGCATTTATATACATAAGCCTCTATAAATGCGCACATATATATTTCTAACAACAATTAAATGAAAAACAAGTTATGTGTATAACTTAAGACTACATATATGCTAGAAGAATAATGTTAACAGAATTTAAAACATTAAAATTTCTTTATTTTAAAATATTTATTAAATTAATAATATTTGAAATTATATAATTCTGCATATATCGCTAAATTAAATAGTCGAGTTACATGTATAACAAAATGTTTTTCCATAATTTTAGATTTGTTTTTCTAGTAAGAATGATGCCAGAAAAGTTAATTCTTCTTGCTATATTTTAATTTAAGGTTAAAATTAGATTTAAATTTAAAAAATTGAATAAATTACCATGTGTCCCAGAGGTTAAATTGACCTAAGTAAAAAATAATCACAGCAGGATCCTATTAAATTTTGAAACAGTGAGTAAGCTGACAAAACAAATCTAAAAATAAAATAATGAAGGAGAGGGGGTATCCTGATATATAAGCTGCTGCAGCCATCTTTGAAACACACTCTATGATTATAATTTTAATAAAGTACTTGAAAAAGCATTGATGATGATGATGATGATGTCGAGGTAGATGGCTAAAATTCTTGCCTTCTCACCTCTGATGAGAAGCTGCCTGATGCAGAAAAAGATGAAGTAACAGCCGTCACCACCTAAAGAAGTCCCACGATGAAGAAATATCTTACCAGCATAGAAAAGAGAAGAAAATGGTAAATACTCCTTCAATTCTAAAGCTTTCAACTAAAGTCAACTAATTCTAAAATGCTAGCTAAATCTAAATTCTATGGCCATAATAATAATAATTTAAACTAAACATATTTCTTAAATGTAATTTTTATTTTATTCCAATTCTAAAATCTTGCCTGATTTAATAGTTTATAAACTGATTTCTGATTTACTGTTATAATTCATTAACTGATTTATAAGTGATTTAATGACAGATTTGTTAAATGTTTAACTGATTCTAGTTTATTATTAATAGATTCTAATTTGATAACTAAATTATGATTTTTTATCTGAGTTAATTTTGCATTAATAACATACTTCATTTGTTAATATGATTTCTTTATTTATTGGTTTACTTGCTGAATTTATTTATGATTGATTTAGTTGCATATTCATCCTATTTTGAATAATTAAAAGTAATTTAGTTTTAACTTGCTAAAATCTATATTTTAAATGTTTTAATATAATTTTTGTCACATATAATGCAAAATGATCTATTTTAAAATAACCATCAAAGTTCCAAGTTCTTTTGTATATCTTAAGTTAAGGATAATATTTGCCATTATTAATCTTATAAACTTAAAAGTATCGAAACTGGATCAATCAGATATCAGCTAATGTTGCATAAGTTTCATTTTAAAACAAAGCCAAATTTCAGATTTCACCTATGTGACATCTAATCTTATTTTAAATCTTACATTTCTTTTAATTAAATCTATGCCAAATCATATTATTTTCAGTTATGTTATTATTTATGCTATATGTATTCAAAACTGAGTTTTATTCATAATTAAATCATTAGTGAGAAGGAAATATAGATTCTCACGTATATATATTGTACCGGTTTGACTTGTATGTTCACATAACACAATCTAGCATCTATGCAAAAGTACCTCAAATCCAATCATGTGCAAGATACATAAGTCAGGAACACTCATGAATTCTGCCCTATTTGCCTATTCCCCAGATCTATCAACTTATGAGCAGCAATCCCGATGATATCGATCTCATTTCCTCTTTCACCACCAGCATCGCTCATCAGAGACACAAAAAGACTCTAAGCTAACTTTAATGATAGACTAACTTAAAAAAATGAACTATACTTTAGGAGCTATTAAGGCTTGTGACCTTCCATATTAATTATGTATTTTTAGCAGAGATCATCTAGTCATTATGAGCATAACTTATAAATTAATAATAACTTAAATAAAAGAAAGCAATGATTCGAGAAAGTATAATATATTTTAATATTTATTATATTCATAGTATAAATAAATGTGTCTGCTTATTTTTCAGACACTAGCCTCATAAATATTATATAATAACGGATTTCATAACTAAGATTCTCTTTGATTTACATATTAGGATTCAGATTTTATAACAACATTACTTATACTTGCGGCAATGCCAATAATAAATACCTTACAGAATTAGCACTATGAGAAACATATTATTAAGATACTATTCCATTCCCATAGAAACAAAAATAGCATTTAACCGATTTGAAAGAGAATAGATTTAACAAGAAAATATCACATTTTTATAGAATGTAATTATTAAATTGGTTTATAAAATGGCAGATGTGTGGGACAGCTAATGAATATTTATATTAATAACAAGTTTGTCGTAATGACACACATATTAAATAGTGGGCATAGATGTCTGCTTTGGCAAAGTCACACTACTATGGCTTATGGATGTTCATGGGTTTACTAGCAATATAATGAAAGGTGGTATGTGCATGGCGGCAGTTTGGGTGGTCCAATTATGGATCCTGGAGTGTGCTTCATGAAGTTTATTGAATGAGAATTACCGATTTTCTCTGCAAATGTTGGCAGGATCGGTTTAGAAATGAAGAGTGGTCGGCAATGCATTTATTGGGCTGGTTTTCCCAGATCGCTCCCCATATAAAGCATGCACATATAACCAAATATGTCCCCATGGTTGTTTTACAGCCTGGTTCAAGGACATTGAGAACGACGATGTGGCTCGACTTAGTGAATACCTCCATATAAGAGAAAAGCACAAATATATGAAACAAAGTGGCCTATATGCATGCAACGCTTGAGAATAATAAAGCATAAATAGCTTTATAGACTATCTTACTTATTTAATACCCATAAATTAAGGAATACCCTGTGTAATCATGTGAATTAATTACTAAACAGGCATGGATGATAGATTTAACTAAATATATAATTTTAAGATATAAAGAGCCCCTCCCTTTTATTTTAAGTTATTCATAACTCCCCACACATTTCATAACTATCAATCTCGGTTAATAAATGCTTTATGAAAATAAATAAAATTGATACATAAATAACTGGGATGGTGGTAATAGTTTGGATATATATATATATATATATATAAGATACCTTAAAGTTAAAATAGCGCATTATTATTTAGAAAGAAAATATAAACATTTTAAGAAAACAGATATTGAACTGTTTTCTTTAGCAAATTTTCATAATTTAATGACTTTATTTTCCAAAATCGCAAACATCTGCACAAATGAATAAGACTTGTTTTTAATTAATTTACGTTCTTAACTACCCCATAAATAAAGGGTAGGAAAAATAGAAATAAAATATGTGTTAGCAATTTTGGAAATTATTATTGGCATTTTAAAGAAAACATAAATACATAAATATATTAAATTAGAATTATTTGCTGCATGGAAATAAAGAAAGAAACATATTAAAGAGGCTTACTGAGGATAAGTTATATAGAGTTATATTATAAAAAGTTATACAATAGGAAAACATTTAAATCTAATATCAGAACAGAGTGTGAGGATTATAAAGAAAGATGAATTTGACAATCAAGAGCAGCTAAAGTTCTTTTACCTTGATATCTGGAGTAATGTTCATCATTATTAGTTCACTAGATCTAGGGTTTAAATACGACATGATAGGTAGCATTTACTTTATCGGCAGATATTTAGAGTTCATTAGTATGGGATACGGAGCTTCGCTATGGGAAAAGCATATTGGAATGGTGAAATTTCTCCTACTCACAGCACATTGGGTGAAAATTTAAATTGACATGGCTTTGGTTTGGCATCATCATAATTTTGGTTGTCTCTCCCCTTTTGGATTCAAATCCAGCAGTATTTATACTTCTATTTTGGTGATATAGCATAGCAACTACTGCTGGACCCAAGGCATTTTAAGCACTTAATGTACAGCTAAAATCAGCTGACCAGATCCTTTCTTATCTTGTAAGACTTTTGAAACAATGCAATTCTGTTATCAGTTTCTTGAATGATTGTTTTAAAATAAGTCTTATGATTTTAAAACAAGCTGGTGTGGACAAAATTTCCAATAATGGGTTTATTTACTATTACAAAATTGTAATCTTTTACTTTTAGCTAATGGGATTTTCTGGGTAATTGTTTTCGAGAAACTTTTTAAAAGAATTGCATCATTTCTGACTGCAAAATTAAATATGAAAAATAATATGTTTCATATATGATTTTAAATACAATTTATATATATATAATAATTTTAATGATTTGTCAGCAATTTCCTACACTGAAATATATATATATATATAGATTTATCATTTACGCATGCATACATATGAGAATGATATTAAATATTTATTTATTAAAATGGTTTTAGATTAAGATATATAACTATCCACATTATTTATGTTACAATATTAAAGCAAAAGAAATATATGTATTAATAAGTATATATATGTAAGGGTGGGTTTGAACATAGTTAGATGGTAGGAGATTGGATGTGGGCTGTGAAGCAGGATCTGAGCATCAGATCATCTGCTTCAATATATATGTAATTTCGTGTGTATATGTAATTCCACATATATTGACGCACAAACTAAAGCTCTGTTTTGAAATGGATAAAATATCTTAATTAAGATATAATTACAAGCTTACAGTTATTCTAAGTTAGATTTGCTTTTAAATATAATATTTAACTAATATTCAGTTGAAGTGATGAAATACAGCATAAATCTATAATTCTATATTGTAATTTCCCTTAATATGCTGTAATCCTCCTTAGAGAAATAAATGCCTATATAGATAGCTTTATAACTTGGATTCATAAACTTTCCTTAATAGTATAATTATAAATACTATCATATGAACTGATACAGGGTAGTTTCATGAAGGAAACTATTATTTAGCATCTTAATTTTTATTATATGATAATGTTGTCAGTAGTGCGTATGTGTCCTTAAGAAAAGCTATGGCATACTCACTTGTTGCTGTTTTCCTTACTGGGCATATGTGTTAGGGCTACACCAGTACTCTTAGTTCAGGCAATTATCTTCTCCAGATGGTGAATGGGTTCATACCTCTTCATTCTGCATCCCCAGGAATGGAGCATGAGACTCCCTTGGAGCATGAGACTCCCACTTAAATAAATCGCTCGATCATCTGGACTAAAGGTCTTTTATTTCACAGCAATGAGTTTGGTAAAAGGGAACCATTACTTGGTAAAAATCCCGTGAATATGGCACATATATGAGACACAGAGACTCAGAATTATTTTTCTATACGCCTTAGTATCTGAAATCTGGCTGCCAATAATAAGTTCATCCCACCATTATAATTGTTATTTTCAGCTTTGATCTGAATTCGAATCCAATTTGATAGGCATATTAGCTATATAGAGAATATATTGATTATTTGTGCTTAGTTAAGTATTATGTTCTTTATAAATGTTTGTATTCACTTCCACTAACTATAAAGCAAATCTAGATCCTATTATAGCATAAACTGGGCATAGATAATAATGAGCAAATTCATTTAGTTATAAAATAATATTAAAGCTTATGAAAATGTAAATTCAAATGTATTATAATTTCATCACCTGTGAGTGATAGATTCATATATATAGCTAAGTAAATTAAATATTTGTAACCTATAAATTACAATCACCTGCGAGTGATTAAAATGCTATATATAAACCGGAAGTACATAAAAATTAAATTATCACCTACGAGTGATATACATATATGAAAGAAACCCGATAATTTGTATCTAGAAACTTAATATTACCTGCGAGTGATTTCACCCACCATCTATATATGTAAAGCAAGTTATGTACAACTCAGCCATAAAGAATTATATATCTAAAACCATTACTTGTGTGTGAACCCAAACTTTAATGTAAATTATCCTTTAATCACCTGCATGTGAGACCAAGCATCAGCTATTATAATTTTGTTTTAATTATTATTTCAAAATTTAACTTTATTAAATTTGTTTTAAATTTAACTTCATTTCATGTCTTAGTCTTACTCACCGACTCATAATCATTCTATCATTTAGTAATTATTTATTATTAGTTATTAAAAATCATTTCATTGTTTAATAATCATATCCTAGCCACATGATACCTATATAGCTATACTATATAGAATGTCAACTTTCTCCCAGTCTTTTGCTCTACTGTTATTCTACTGCTGGAATGTGATGAAGGAAAATACTGCTGTAAACTCAGGTGTGTCATCCGTAAGGTGGTAAATCTCTGAGCAATAGTAAAGGAACTAGGGCTATATCAGACCTGTGGTTTCACCACCATATTCTGGTCAGCCTTGGGATGATTTTCTAAAGTTCTAGATTTTGTTATGTGAATGTACATTTTTGACCATTACAATATTTGCAGTAATATTAATTTTCATTTCTCCATTTTTAATAAAAGTTCAGAATACATTCTTAAAAAAATATTTTCCTTAAAACATTTACTGCAACTTTTTTAAAAACTATATATTTTTCAAAAAATTTTGAGAATTAAAAGTCTTTACCATATAGCTTTGTTTTTAGATACAACTATCTTTTTTCACAATGAAATGCATCTACATTGAATTTCCAACAAACTTTTCTGTCTAATTGTTTTCACAATGTCTGAATTATTAATATAACCAATATTATATTTCTCTCAATTAATAATTTTAGAAATATATTTTCACTTAATGCCTGTACTTCCATCCTTTCTTTCCACAGATATACAACTATTTTTGGTATGAATTCCATAGTTACAGCAAAAGCTGGTTTAAGTTTCAATAAAAACAGTGGATAGAAAATTTTGATTGCTTTAACAGTGCATAACTTTAACTTGATAAACTTATAATTTTTTAATACTCTATTCTAGAATAATTCCAATTAATAAATTGTACAATACTTTAATATTTTAAGGATAATAAGTTATTAAGAGAGCACAGAATTGACTTTTAAAGCACAAACAATTGATAAAAGCATAATTATATTATTAAAGCATAATTTTATGAAAGCCCAGAAACAGGTGAGCATTTGATTTTATACCAAAATAAATTGATAATTTGATTGGCTATTTAGATCTTCATCTGATGATCTAATTTACATATTATTTAACATTGCACAATTAAAATTAAAAATAAAATTATGACTCACCAACCAAATATTAAATATTACATTATTTAATTCTAAACTAATTTTATATTTTATTTAAACCAACTAAACATTTTAAAATAACATTTGAAAAATATATTTTATTAATTTATCCAGCATTTATTTTTAATGTATCTATTTTTAAAAATCTAATTTTATTAACTATATTCATTTTAAAAATCTTATAAATATTTTACAACAGCTAATTTTTTTATCTTTTTTTTTATCTTGTCTGGTGACCAACAAAAATTTTTAATTCTATAGTACAATTCTAAAATAATTTTGAAACTTCATTAGAAAAAAACTTGTAAGCACACAAGTATGAATATTTACATGTCACATGATTCAAAACTCAGACAAACTGTATCAATTTTACTGTCTACTAACAAAATAAATGTTTAATTTCAAAAAATATATTAAAGAATAATAATAGAATAATAGAATTTAGAATAATAATTCTGATACTATAAAATTAAACACACTTGTTCCCACAAAATATTACATTTTAAATAAATAATTTTTAATACAACTATTAAGTATAATTTTCATTTTAAAATACACTATTTTTTTAATTTTAAGTTATTACTTTAAAATTTAGCTTTTAACCCTTATTTAAAAGACTTATTAATGTACTATTTTACTATGGCCAGTTTTCCCAACCATGCAAAATTACACTATTTAGCTTTACTTGACTATTTTTAATATATTAGTAAAATTTTATGCATTTAATAATCATTTCTTTTTAATTTAACAAAACTTTTAAACACATTGTCAACATTACACAGTAATCATACCAATTAAAATATATCTTTAATTTATAATTTTTTAGAAAATTGACTAAATAAATTCATTTGGACCTAAACAAAAGGGTACAATATATACACATTAGGTTCTCAGTATGGCATTTTAAATTTACAAATACCAAGTAAAATCCAGCAAAAAAAGAATATATATATTGAAACAGACAGATCGAAGAATCGATCTTAGTTTCATGGTTGTCATTTAAGAACGGTAATTCTAAACCACTATTTACCCGCAATGAGACTTTTTCTATTCCAAGCCACATAAATTTTAAGTTATTTATTTTGTGTTTGTTTAAAAAGAATTTAATGTAAAGAGTATGAGTATAAATGTCACAAATCATGATAAATAATATTCGTGTGTGTGTGGTTTGTGGATTTATATTAGCTCAATTTAAAAGTTTCAATTGCGTGTATATTTTCTTTAAAGTTTAATTTTGCAAATTATACAAAGTCATTTAAAAATGCTGATCAAAAGTCACATTCCTTTGATCAGTATTTTTAATCAAAATCTTACTTGTACAAAATGTATAGAATAATTAATTTGTACTTCGATAAATTAAGATAATGAATTTATATTTTTGTATTCACGAATTCCAATGTAATTGTTTTGTCAATTTAGAATCATGTATTAAATTTAAAAATAAATGAAAACTGAACAATGGAAAGAGAAACGTAGACTCTTATCAAGAAAGGCAAATGCTATTGTATAGTCAAAAATTAGATATTGCTGGAGGCTGGAAAATCAAAGGAGGCGGAGTCATGAACAAAAACTAGGCAGAAAGGTCAACCATAGCCATCTTAAATATAATATAGACACTCTAACTTTTGACTTGGCTGTGCTTAGATCGTCTCAAGCTACAGCAAAGTAGTTGTTCCAGAGAAATCACTTCAACCGTTATTAAGAAGTTGCCCGGTAAACTGCAATAATGATGGGCTAAGTCCAAGAAGCTGATTCCTGTTCTGCCAAGTTAAGTCTTTCGTACCGCTGATCTGTAATGTTTTCCGTGCTTCCAGTCTTCCAAATTCCAACATTTAAATTAACCATGCCGTTTTAAGAAATTCAAAATGCGCGCCTACGTTCTTCATACATATCACCGCAAGAAGAAAAGCCGGACGAAGAAAGAATGGTAACTTTTGTTACATGAACTTTTTAACTTTCCTCTCAGTAATAATTTTATATTTAATCTGTTAACCTAATTAATTGCATGTAAATTTCTTGTTTTCCATTTGAAAATGTTACACTAAAACCTGTCAGTAAATTTCTTCTCTAATATTTCTGTGCTCTAGTCTTTAGATGATAATTATTTATATTTGTGCCTACTAATAATCCATTTGTGAATACATTTATATTTTTACTATTACTTATTTTACAAACAAAACGATGCCAATAATAATATTTCTCAGCTCAAATTAAAGTCAGTAAAGTTTATCTCATAATATTTATTATATTCATTTTAAAAGTAATTTTCTTTTATCGAACTAAAAATTGTTTCATTTATGTTGAGTTGTGAAATATTCAAATATTTTTATTGTTTCTTTTACTTCATCATGATATTTTAATCTATACTCCAAATCTCAAATACTTAAAATAGTCTAAAATTTTATTATATATTTTTTTATATATTATTACGGAGTAAGAATAATAAGTGAATATTCATTGCTATTATTACCTTCCGAATAATCTGGGGAGTTATGGGTTTCAGAGTGAAGTTAATTAATTGTTACTTTTGCGATCGTTTGATTTCGCCATGTTTTATTGAATAGTTATATCAGGCTGTTGCGTAGAACATGTTACGGATAGAGAAAAGGGTTTATATAATTTCGTTTTAAAATCCACTTCCGATCACTCTTCCTCGATGTTACTGTGGCAATGCCTTTACCTTCGCTGAAGTTGGTGTCTCGTTTTACTACCATATGGAGAGAAAGAAATTCTTCTCCAGGTAATCTCTTGGATCACCGGGGTTCGAACATGATTCCGGCTGGTTGTAGTGTCCCGGATCTACTTGGGGGCATTAAGACTTGTCAAAGTACAAGCCGCCCGGTATTCCGTCAATGCACCGCAAGTTATTATTTGTAGTATACCTTAATCCCTGTGACCATCAGTACATCAGTATTATATATTATATTTTTATATAAAACCGCCTCCCATTTATCCATATACGCAATGGTTTGAATCTATTAAAATAAAACAACTTAATATAAACTAGTAGTTAAATATTTTAAGTGCTCCAATTACTCTGATTCCCATATCAACCTGTACAACCATTTAAACACATAAATATTGGCATGAGTTTGTTAATCAGTACCAACCGATTATTGATGACTAGCAGCAATTTATTATAAAATACATATGAGAGTTTTACCGTACCTGTAAATAATATTATTCAATGCTTTCAATAATTTATTAAAAATTTATCTAACCTAATTTTGTCTCTCTTGCATTATTACTCTCGAAATCTAGTCAATCACCTGCTGTCTGTATCGACAACTTAAATATATACATTAAATTATTAGCCGTACCAATATCCCGACTATAAGATATCTATGAAATAGCTAATTGTAGGTAATTTAGTCTGTGTTTTTTCGATGAGCTAGTAAAGGGAAAACCCCGTACCATTGTAATGGTGTCATCAGTGGGTCATGCCAGGGTTTTGGGTTTGAATTTAGTTTGCATTTTGGAATTTATTCCTAGACGTGGACTGGGTTTGAATTCGGATTACTGTGTGTGATTAAGCATGGTGATATTTACCGGTACAATATATATATATATATATAATGATAAACTATTTGACACAAAGTAATTAAAAATCTTCTTGGCAGATATCTTGCAGAGGAATTGATGAGAAAATCACAAGCAATAGCAAGCTATAAATCTAGAATTAAAATTAAGATCTTGATTTTCTTTTTACTCTGTTCAGAGCATTTTGAAATCTACTTTCTGTAGACACATCTAAATCTGTTCTGAAGACTATTATCATAAAAATGAAAGCAAAATTGGAGCTACTATCCATTCCTCAAATTTTATTTCAAATATCTTAGATTTTCCAATAACAATGATGATTTGTATCATGAATACATTATATAATATGAATAAACATTAGTGAACAAAGTCAATTTTTGAAACAAAGCAGTTAGATTAACTGAGTTAAATTTCTTAACCAAATAGATAAAATAATATAAGTAATATTTTTATTGTAAAACTTCCTTGCATTTTCCTGCCACCAAAAACACATGAAACTGTCTTAACTATTTATGACATAATGCCACATGTTCAATAAAGTATTTGAAAGTATGTATGCTGTGATAGTTCCTATGTTCTTTTTTATAGTCTTTCTATAAACTTAAGAGATAGAAGTTCAGGTAGTATAGCTTTATGGGTACATGATTTCTAAAAATTTCTATTAGTTTTGAAGTAAATAAATCATT
Source organism: Epiperipatus broadwayi (assembly GCA_028023455.1). Taxonomy (NCBI): domain Eukaryota; kingdom Metazoa; phylum Onychophora; class Udeonychophora; order Euonychophora; family Peripatidae; genus Epiperipatus; species Epiperipatus broadwayi. The sequence continues at coordinate 44,253 of JAQFVV010001199.1, forward strand.
TTTATATAGCGCGATGTTTGTAAACTGTAATATTTAAAACAGCATTATGCTGTTTTAAATATTAGTTTTGAAGCTAAAATATCATCACTACATTTTAAAGCTTTTCTATTTATCTTACCAGAATTTGCCTTTGTACAATTCTAATTAAAAATAATAATTGAATGGAGTATTGCTTAGGTTTCAGGAGTTCATAAAAATCTCAAGCCCTAAAAGTGTCAGAGCTAGTGTCATAATTCATACACTTTGAGCTCTAGAGTCCATTATTTCATCACTGACCATTCTGGGCAATTTAATTCTAAATGAGTATGTGTGACTGGTATATCATTAAAATCCATTGATTACTTGTATCATTATTTTAAAAATGATTAAACTAATTCCATCACCTGTTTATAATATCATCATATAAAATAATGTCATCTGTGAATTTAATTGAATTATGATCTTGTTTTTGGATTCATATCCTATTTTGAGTAAATCAAAAAATGATGTAAATATACTATAATCATTTGTAGATTCTTTGCAATTTTAATCCATCTATTTTTCCAGTCATTAAATTTGTATCTTTAAATCCTTATATTTTTTATAAAGCTCCAAAAATATTAAAAAAATAGGTATGAATTTATTGTTCTCAGTTTAACCACAATCTAAAATAAGATTTATATCAGTGATCTTTCCATACAAAGATGTATGCATCTTACAATTCTCCAACTATATGCTCACAATGCTATGAACTTTAAAAAATCATTAACTCGTTAAATAAGAGATATTAATAAAAAGCAGAAAATCAAAAAATACTTTTTGAGACTTGGATGAATCAAACAATATAACTCAATCTATTGTTCTCAGAAATAGTTGTGAACTGCTATAAAGATAGGAATAATATTAATCAGTTATATGAAATAAAACAATAAATAAACCTATCAAATTTTCCAACTATTCTGGTAGAAAGTTAATAGCTTTACAATGTATGTTTACAATTTCAACGTATGAAAATATATATTCTAGGTTTTCTGATATATATTGAACTAAATACTGTATTTTCCAATAAACAGAAATAAGGAGATTTTATCCATGTAAACAGAGATAACTTTTGCCTTTGATGTTTCCAGGAAACTATCAATTTCTACTGAATGACAATCTCCCTGAGATTAAATAAGTTTTCTCTATTATCTGTAATAGCTTTTTTGTTAGGGTTTATTGTTGAAGTCAAAAAAAGTATATATATATTTCACAAGATGGCATTACAAAACCATTATGTTGTCTTTCTGATATACTATTCTTTAAAATTAAATATATTCAAAATTTATAGACAACTAAATACTTAAAATATATAAATAATAAATTTATTAATATCTAATCGATTTTCTTTCAAAAAATGAACCTTATCAAGATATTACAACAATTGAAAAAAAATTTTCACGTGATTTACATATCATATACAGGTCAAACTTAACAAAAACATCTTTATTGTTAAGTTTGACCTGTATATGATATGTAAATCACGTGAAAAAATTTTTTCAATTGTTGTAATATCTTGATAAGGTTCATTTTTTGAACGAAAATCGATTAGATATTAATAAATTTATTATTTATATATTTTAAGTATTTAGTTGTCTATAAATTGAATATATTTAATTTTAAAGAATAATATATATATAATTTAAGTGAACTAATGACATTTATCATCATAAAAAAAATAATAATGTGATCTTCGCAAATGAATTTAAAAATAATTATCATTGAAAATATTTTCATAAAAATTTGTTGTGCCATCTCAACTTTATACTGAAAAATAAAATGTATTATACATTCACTTTGCATTTCTGCACAAACATATTTACAATTTATCTTACCAAAATAATATTACAAAAGATTGCTTTAACTTCATTAATCCTGGATGTCTTTGTTCAATTCTAAATAAAAAAATATTTGGAGAAAGGAACCATGTGTAAAAAATTATCAATGATAGATATGATCAAAAACCAAATTAGATTTAAGGATGTATTTCATCACTTCTATTAGTTAACATCTGATAGCCCATAGTTAATCCATATTCTTGTCAATTTATTGAAAATAAATTAGTCATTAATAAAACTTTATTGATCTATCATTTATCATTCTAATAATTTAAGACATTCGAGTTTCACTGATATCCTCAGTTCTTTTTACTTTGTACATAGCTATCTTTTTATTTTTTAACATTCAATATACTAAGCCCTAAAATGTTTTTTACTTGTAATGGTTATTCCATATTTCTCTCACCATGATATATGACTCAAATTTGAGTAAAACTTGAAAAATATTTGCCGGTATCATGGAATTTTCAAGCAAACATATATTTTGGTAAGTATCCAGAATATATGTAACACAAATTGCCACATAATTACTGATCAGAAATTGATATTTAACTATTCTTAGCTAAAAGAAATTACCATAAAAACTATTTCCAATCAGTTCTTGACTTGCCTGTTGAATAATGTTTTTTTTTTACTTTACTGCTCTTCTACAAAAGGATATTAAAGAATTCTTTAGCCTGTAGCGATTTGTTTAAGTTGTTTTATCTACCTTTAATTTTATATCAAGTTCATTAACAATTTAATAATATTATTAGTAACTAAAACAAATATTAGAGAAATTTAAAAATAATAGAGATTCATTTCCAAAGATTTGCAATTACTATCCGAAAACAATTCATAATATGGCAGTTGTCTATGGAAAAAATATTCACAAAAGCTTTCAAAAATTTGAAAATTTTTAAAAGTTTGCAAGTTCCTATTACTTATAAAAACTAATAAAAAATCAATTTCATTTTTGAACTTTTTTTTTTCTTTTAACAGGCCCTCATTTGCTTATTGATAAATTTTTTCAGCTCTTTACAAATGAACTAGAGGTTTTAGTTGCAAATCTTTAGAAACATTATTTTCATATTTGCATATCAAAATTAATTGAATTTCTATTTTGACCAGTTTTAGACTATTTTTCATAATATCTAAAGTTTAATATAGTATTGATTCATACTAAATATGTAATGATTATCTAAATATTTGTTATGCTTCATTTTATTTGTTGTTGTATATATGAGTACTTCCACTATTTAATTGAATTATTAAATACTTTTAGAAAAATTCAAACTTATTTATATTGTTTAAATATGTTTAACTATTAGTTATAACACACAGCTTGATATGGATAGCATTGTTGTGAATGATATTGTCCATCTCATATCTTCAGATAGTACTGACTTGATTAATGACAGCTAGCCCAGAAATAAAAACAGTAATCTTTAGATTCTGAATTTATATATCTATCTATGAAGATCTTTTTTATTTTTTTTCCTTTTAAAAGCAAAATTAATGAACATTTTGCAATCATTATGGATTATCATGCTAGATTGATTAATCTTTAATCTTTAGCCCCCAGACAATAATAGTTAGATAACCATTCATTTACCAATGCTGGATAATTATCTGGTTTTATGATAAGCTAGTAGATTAATTGATTCAAAAATAATAATTCAGCCATACATTATATTTTTCTGACCTGTTTAACATTTAAAATTACAACAAATATACTTAATGAAATGGCAAGCCAAATGAAAGTAATAAATTTAGTCTGCCTTAAATATGTTGGTATTGAGAATTCTAAGCATACTTTTTTTTAATATGGCTTACAAGTCAAATTTATCTTTAAAATTTTGAAAACTACCTATTAACATGATAGTAAGAAGGTTTATGATAATGGCATTTTAGTTGTAATTATATATTGGGTTATTACCACTATTTAGTTGAAATACTAAATTTGTTACAAAAATTTAAATATTATTTACACCAGTCTAAATATTACATTCTATATTAATGTGTGCATTATTGCTAATAGTTGAATAAATTTAAAGATTATATGTATATATTGTAACTGAATGAAAATATGATTACTAACATGATTCTGACCTAATTATCAATCGAATAAGGTCAAGTTTAACTTTTTTAAACAGTTGTATGGTCACTTTAGTAGACTCTGCATAGCACTATGCAAATGGGTATTTATAACTAATTACAATAATATCTCTGGTTTCTACTATAACTTAAAGCAGAGGTGAGCAACTTTTTTTGTCAGCAGGTCGAATTAAATTTTCTTATTATGACATGGGCCAGAATAGATTGAACAATTTAACAAAAAGTTCAAGACCTAAAAAATATAAAATTACTTGAATTACAAAATTATTAACATATTTTAAAAACTGTAAATAGAAAATTTAATGATCTGAATAGGAATCAATTATAGATAAAAACTAAAATTTGTAACAAACATTTTTATTGTCATGACAACAAAATAAATAGACAAAACTTATGGTTACAAAAAGTTTAATGTGAGGGATTGAATTTGGAATGCTGCTGATTTATGATTTCATAAAAATTGGGATTTAATTCATAAATGACTGTTAGTAGTACAGCTTCTAACTTTTCATTCATTATTTGTTAATTGTATTTTTATTAAAGAAAATGTAATAAATAAATAAAAATAATAATAAAAAAATGTAATTTTGCATAGGTATGTCGATTCAAAGAATGTCAAATATTTCTTGCATTATCCAGAATATTTTTAAACATTGCTGAACTTAAAGAGGCATAAGAGTCCATTATTGCTTTTCAGCAAATTGGTTCTTTAATATTAAATTTGATTGCAATTTTGTCAGTTCCAATTTGACACAAGACGGTGCATCATTAACATTACAAGTAAATGGTAGGCTTACTAAAGGTAGATCTTTAGAAATTTTGTGAATATCTTCACAACTTCTGGTAAATTTATTTATTAAGTCACTTATTATTGCCTCATATTTTTTTAAATCAACATATTTTAAGTTTCTCTTTTGCAAGATTCGAAAGTGAGTTAACTGGTCCTTTTGAAGTTGTTGTGAAAATAACTTTAGTTTAAATGATGTGACATTTGTATACATATAATGAATAAATAATCATTTCCTGTGTAATGATAAATTTAATTCATTTTGATATGTCAACGTATCATTTTAATACTTTTGCAATTTTAAACCATCTTATGCTCATATTTTACAGAATATCAATAAAATCTCATTCTATTTCTTTCAAAAATATTATGAATTGGCAGTGATTCAAAACTCTTCCATCAATAAATTAAATACCTTCATTATAACTAATATACTTTAGTTTTAGAACACTTTTGCAAAGGATTCTTGATGAATTATACAATATAAGATTTTTTTTTCCTGAAATATGCTTTATTTTGTTGTTTTTTTTAATCCAGTGCTTTTTCTGACAAATTAGGACACCTGTGAGTTATGATGTTGACAATTTTGTCCCACTTCATATTATGCTTTTACAAAATCTTTTGAAAACCTATAAAAAAAAAAAAGTTCACCAGTAACTGGGTCTTTCATAAGATATGCAGAAAGTAATTACTCTGTAATTTCAAATCTATTATTTATATCTCAAATAAAGATTAAAAGTTCATTCATATTAGTAATGTTACATAATTCGACTAAAGCTAGTGATAGTGAGTACAATCTTCCAATTTTAATTTTAATTGATCACATAAATTTCAAAACAAAACAACACTCTTCATATAGTAGTGCCATCTTGTTTTGAATTGTTTAATAACAATTATTGTGCTAGTATGAGATAGTGATCATGTGATGTTTAGTGGTTTAACACATAAATTTCTTGAAATATTATCAATATATCTCACCAGAGTTCTTCATGAGCGGCTGATTTTTTCAAATGTTTTCTTTATCGGGAATAATATATACTCAGCAATATCTATTAAGCATTTCTTTACAAATTCCCCATCAAAAAATGATTTGTATTGTTTTGCAATTTTATGTATAGCTGTAACTAGATTTTTAAAAATATTTTGTTGTTTACACAAACTACTTTTTAATTATTCCGCTTCAATTTTTATTTGTTCTGATGAAAATAGCTTAAATTTATGGAAATGTTTTGTTTAAAAATGCCATTTTAAATTATATTCGTTAAAAATGGAAATAGTTTCATTACAAAGCAAACAAATAATGTTATTGTTTATATTTGCAATAAAATTATTTGAATGTCCAATTATCATTAAAAATACGGCATTCACCATCAATTTTTTTTTCTTTAATTGGGTCATTTTATGGGTTTATAAGCTATATTAAATTAAAAATTCCAATAATTAGAAAAGCATAAACTTACTTATAAAATACCATATGACAATATTATTTTTTTCAATAAAAAGTTGCTGAAACCCATAGGAACTTTGTTTGATCAATATACTTAGGAAATAATACTTTTCAATGCTTGTATAACATTACCTAGTTAAGTTCATACCATACTGCTGCACATTAATAATTTGTGGCCTATGATTCAGCAAATAAGTAAGTGCAAATGTTTGATACTTGTAACATGTAGTATTATAGTGGTATAAAATCAAAACTACTTTACGCTCACCATTCCTATATCATACACATATAAGTGTGTCATTGTAACCCTATCAGAATGTTAATCTCACCACCTATATTGTCAGTAAACTTTTCACACACACATTAATAAAGTCATTGTCTCTTTCTCTATTGTCATTAACTATACAAAGTTAGCAGTTTTTAGTCCAATAGGTATAGATTTTGTCTATTTATACAGTGGACTGGATTCAACACCTAGACCATGGACTGGCAGTTGTTCATCCTCGAATTTAAGTATAACTGTGAATTTACAAGAATAAGTAAATCATATAACTTTCATATATTTGAGCTAGCAAGTTTATTCTAAGCTTTCATATTGCATAAATTCGATTTAAAGTTGTCTCATGGTTTTACTATTAAAGTATAGTAAATACTATTTTTAAAATTATAACCCTTTAAAATTATAAATTATTAGGTAATAGTATGAATACGAACCCTATCATTTGATGGCGCCCTTTTTCACCCAATTCAATCAGTATACCAATTCACAGGCTGTCTGTTTGTTTACATAATATTACGGTAAAGGTTTTTTCTTTTCAACCAGTTTTTATTGTTTTTTTGTCAGTGATGGTAAACTACCAAAGTTTTTTTTTTATTACATAATATTACTGTAAAAGGGTTTGTTTTTTTTCAACCGGTTTTTTTTTTTTCGTCGGCGACAGTAAAGCACCAAAGTTTTTTTTTAAATTCCACCCAGGTTTTTTTTTTGTTTTTAATAAACAAATACTTTGTTTTTAGATGGTCTAGAAGTGTTGGTTTTTTTGTAAATTAATGACTAACTGTCCATAGGTTTCTTTACATAATATTACTTACGGTAAACCAAGTTTTTTTTTCACACAGTTTTTTTTTGGGGTTCATTTTTTTAAGAAACAAACACTTTGTTTTTAGATGGTGTAGGGGTGTTGGTTTGCTTTTAAATTATCGATTAATGCTCCGTCAGTTTGTTTACACAAAAATACGGCAACAAACACTTTGTTGTTTTTAGTTGGTAGAGGGGGGGGATTGGTTGTTTGCTTTTAACTTATCTTCTTTTTTTTGGTTGAGGTTTTGATTTGCTGAAAGACTTCAACAAATCGGTACTTTTGAATAAGCCAACACTTGGTTTTTTTAGATGGTGGAGGGGAGAGGGGTTGTTATGATTTTGAATTGTCATCTTTTTTTTTTTTGTTAATTTATTACTAGGCTTTTTTTTTGTTTCAAATCTTTATGCTACAGAAAGCTTTATATGATAGCGAAAAGTTCTTCTTTAATTTTTTGGGTCTTTAATTTTAAAAAAAGACATAAACAGTTCATTTTTAATGAACACTTTTTTTTAAGCCGGGGGAGGTGGATTGGCAGGAAGGTTTGTTTTGATTTTTAATTATCCACTTCTTTTTGGATTTTCTTTTTGAACATTTTATTATGTTACCGCACAGTTCTTTATTATTATTTTACCTTCTTTTTTTGTGAGGCCTTTTGAATAAACTCTTAAACACTTCTTTCTTTTTTTTCTTTTTTTTTTTTTTTTGGTATAATAAAATATTACTTACTTTAACTGTTAATAAAACATCAAATATTACCTACCTACTTTATAATCATGTGAACAACAAAAACAACAACAAGTTTCCCCATAAAATAATTTATTGAATCAAAAAGAAACGAAACTTTGGACAAGTTATAAACCAAAACAAGTAAAAAACACAAAACACCATTTTCAGGGGCATAAAAAACAGCAGCCAAAAGTATTACACAAATAAAATAACAGGGAAGCCTCAAAGCTGTAAGTAATGGGATTTTGGAGCCTTCGAACCAACAACTTCCCTTACGCAGACCTACATAGGCAAGCTTACAGGAGTTTCTCTTTCTGGGAAAACACAATATTGTGCATCCACTTGTGTGGCCAGCTGGAAATTCACTCAGCTTTGACCAATTTGGACAATTTGCAGATGACATTTGACAGTTCTCGCACAGATTCATGTGTAAATGGGCATTTGCATGTGAAATTGAAAAAAAACTCTGCTAAAATGAAGAACCTTTCAAGTTGTGTGCAGTTGAAAAGTGTAGGGAAGCATGTATGACAACATGACAATTCTTAATATGCTTTCTAAAAAATTTCTGACAATGAATTTTTGCAGAGTTTTGTCTCTTTCAAATATGGCCACCATCAAATCAGGCCATAGTGAGAGCTCAAGAGCGCTCACTTGACAAATACTATCGCAATGCAATGGGCATAGTATTTCATTACGTAATTGTAGAATATATCGCCCTCAGGTGGCCTGTTTCAGCTCAAAAACACTTTGTACTGTCAGCCATAAGTTAAGGCCGCTAAAACGGTATATTGATGTGCATTTTGTGAAAAAGAGCACCATCAGATGGTAGGGTTCAGTTTTCATACTATTATCTAACTTTCAGCAGGTTGCTGCCAGAATTATATTATTGATATGATTAAATAACAAGGACACTTTATTGTATTTAATTTATATATTAATCAACTAAATATTAAGATGAATGTGATGTAAGTGTATAAAAATAACAATATTTCAAATCAAACAGTATATCTTTAAATAATGTATAAAAATTATAAAATCATGTGACCATATAAAATTAATAGACGATGAGCATTAACTAATTAAAGACAAAACCAGATAATTAACAAAATATAATTAATTTATTAACAATGAATAATAATAAAAATATTTAAATGGATGAAATAACAATAATAATAAGTTCTCAGCAATGATTATAAATATTCTTGCAATGATTTTAATAATTGTAAAATGATTCCTAGTTTATTACTAATTAATTATTTGGGGTATCTTGTTATGATGTAAAACAAAACAGTTTATTGGAGAGAGTTGTTAATATCTATTTAAAAGACTTAATTATAAATAATAAACAAAATAAAAGAAAGTTTTATTGCATCTTTAATTAAACAATAAATAAAATTCATTTTCTCTAGGTATCCAACTTATAAACTTAGTCATTTCATAAAAAGTAAAACATTAATCCAACTTACAATATTCTTCTTAAAGTATGGCTTTAATTAACCTGATCCCAATAGATACTCATGGCATTTCTAAGAGGTTCATCAAACTCATGTTATGAATAAAACAATCCAATGTTGTTAGAAGTTTAACTCAACTGAACAATAATATTTAAACAAGTATCAATGTCACAAGTATATTTGAATATACAATATAATTTTTATAAAATCCTGAGAGTACCTATGTGTGTAAATAAGTAAAGTAATATTAATAAAATATCTCAACCATATGCTTTAGATACTTTTAATCATAGAAACATAGAATTAAATCAACAGACCAATATAACATATGCAAATGTCAAGTAATATGACTTAACTATAACCAATTATGAATTGACTTTAAATATTAACAACTGGTCTCCATGGCACAAAGAAACAATAATTATAAATTTAATATACTACCTGTATATTCTTTTATTATACTTTTCTTTTTGTGAGATCTTTCACTGGTCAAGATAACTCTAGATATTTTAACATTTAAACAAATTTGAGAAATATATCTTTATAATTTAAAATTAATTCAAAGTCTTTTTAAAAAATAGAAAATATTTATTCTGGTGCATTCTTTCAAAATATTTGAAAGTGATTAAATTGTTTGATGTTTTAAGTTGTAATTCTAATGCAGCGTTTCCCAACCTGTGGTACGCGAGTTGCTGGTTGGTGGTACACGAAAAATAATCAATAATGGCGGACATAAAAAATTAAATCATAAAAATATCATAGAAACGTTTTTTCCTATAATTCATAAAAATTATTTTAATGAATAACATTATACAGTAAAGTTGTTAATATGTACAGTCGGTGATCGAAAATCCAGCAATTGATATCGTTTTTTTTTTTTTTTTTGGAGTGCACTTTTAAATTTAGCCGTTAGCCACCAGTAACTTGAGATGTCGCCGCCACTGTTGTGATAGTGCTGCACTCTCATTCACTTCACCGCATGACTTACAAGTGACAGATTATTGTTTGTGATTGTATCGTCTTTGTTTGTTAAAATTTATTGATCCCTATATAACCTGCTTATTCGAACTTAGACAAGAAGCACATGGTGTTTTTTTTTAAGACAATCCTTTTGATCTCTCTTCGAAATTGTATGATTTTGATTGGCTTCAGGTGCTTGCATATTTATCTGATATTTTTTGCAAATAAATGAACTTAAATTTGACACTTCAGAATAACTCGATAACGATCTTTAATGTTAATGATAAAATTGAAAGTATGATTAAGAAATTAGATTTTTGGAAACAGTGTATTGAAAACAATCAATCGGAAAAATTCGAAACTCTACATATTTTTTTGTTTGAAAATAAGGTTAGTCTGTCTCAAGATATACAGAAAATATAATAGCACATTTAACAGGATTAAAATTGTCTTTCATGGAATATTTTCCAAAACCCGAAAACACAAATGATAAGTGGATTTCAAACCCCTTCTATGAAGAAAATTTAGAAAAAGCTACATCATTATCAATAAAAGAGAAAGAAAATTTAATAGAATTATCGACACAATCTAATTAATTTTGGTTAAACATTAAAGAATATGAACAGTTTTCTGAGAAAGCTCTTAAATTATTATTACCATTTACTAGTATGGAATTAGTAGAAAGAGCTTTTTCTTCATATATTTTTTTTAAAAAAAAGTATTGAAACAGATTGAATGCAGCTGTAGACTTACGGGTATATCTTGCATCTTCTGAACCAAATTTCAAAAAATTATGTTCTTCGAAACAAGCACAAGGATCTCATTAAATTTATTTTATAAAAACATTTGATTATGATAAGAAAATATATTAATTGGGTTTTTATAATTTTGTGTTTTTATTAAAACCATTTATTAGTAAATGAAATATGACAAAATAGTAGATAAATATGATACTTTGAACAAACATATACATATATGTTACAGTGAGTTTATAATTTCAGTGAGTTTATAATCCAGCATGACGTTTAGGCATGTTACAATGTAATTTGTCTCATTATGTGATGTGAATACATGGTCACCCTATAATATGTATAATGCAAATAAAATAACACACTCGCAATAACAAATTTCACAAAATACAATCATTTTTACGAAGTGGTACAATTTAGCATGATATACTACCAAGTGGTACATGAGCCAAAAACGGTTGGGAAACGCTGTTCTAATGGATGGGAGAAACAAAATTTAGTCATTATGATAAAGTAATTAGTAATGAAGTTTGGGCTTTTTAAGTACAATCTATTACTAGTGAATTTAAAATATTCCAATTATCACAATAAGTCATTTTATTTCCTAGGTTGTGGTATATAATAAATAATCCTTTGAATCCAATAATAGTGTGTTATAAATTATTCCAGAGAATCACAATAAGTTGTTTTATTTCTTAGGTGCGAAATGAAATTTTTAATCTCTTAAGAAATGGCATTTACAAATTATAACTTTTTCTCAAAATATTTATGCAGATAAAATCCATTAGTTAAAAGTTTATTTTAACAATAATTATCCAATATAAAATTGTGTATCCAAGCAAAGATAAAATGCATTAGTTAAAATTCATTTTTAACTATAATAGTCCAATACACTGATGTTTATTTAAGAAATTTTAGGTTGCTATAGTAAATATCAAAAAAAAAAATATTTGGGAGACTAGATAAATCAATAACATAGAATAGCATTCCCATATTTTAAATTTTCATATTTAAATCTAAGTTTTAAAGTTTTACTTTTTTTAAGTGCATTACAAGATGATAATTGGTTATATTTAGTTTTCTATTAAAGAAAGTTTTGAGGTACATTTGTCATTAAGGAAAATGTTTATTTAGTTCTCTATTACATTGTCATACTGCTGCAAAATGCCAATATGGCTAACTTTGAATTTAAATCCAATACATTTCTCTTGCAATCAGTTAATAAAGAAATCTAAATAATTCTGAACATGTAGGTATATTTATAGATTTGTGTCACATGATTAATGAGATCATCTTCTTTCAAAATTCTTCACTTGTTTAGCTTTTTATGGGAAAACTTTATCATTGTTGCCAGGATACAATAGGTATCAGGAAATCTTTGGTAATTTTAAAAATTTGTAGTGCCAAATTTGTAATGAAATTAGTTTAAAAGTATAAAATAATATTTTAAAAATATTTTAAATATCCTATTACATTAATTAATAAAAGTACATGTTATCATTTTACAAATAAATATTTATATTGTAAATATTAAAATAAATGATTTTACTTTATTTTTAAATTCGCATTATAATTAATATATTATTGCCAATAATAATCAATTTACTTAAATATCTTTATTACTATACTCTTTTAAATTTAAATTTATTCAAGGACTAGAATCATTCATGCATGCATATATATATATATATATTTAAATATTATGTTAAAACTTTCATTGTTCAGTGTAATTTTAATTTTATATGTACTCTAATAATACTGTTTCAAAATAATTTTTTATTATTATTGTTAATGTTATGCCTTTTTATTCTATATGTTGTTCTTTTAAAATTAACTTTATTGCATGATTGTTTTTATAATTAAATATAAACCATGATTTTAAAAATTTTGATACACATATTTGAAAATGCTGTCTTTATAAAATATATACAAGAAGACATCTTGGATCAGGTTAATAATTCAATTTATAAAATAATATTATCAAAAATATTAGTATAACTTCAATAATATTATTTGTAACCATAACAACAATAATAGTAATAATTAATAATATTTGTTACATTGATAAGTCAATAATTTTTTTTAGAAGTTCTGTTTATGACTATTAATTTGGACATAGTAAATATTATTACAATATATATAAATGATATATTTTGTGGGTTCATCTATGTATGATTTTGTCTGCAAATATATTGACATTTTAGTATATATTATAACCAAGAAAAAATATAAAGGGAGAGGGAAAGGGAATACTATAATACCAGCCCCTATAGTTGGGTGGCAAATTCTAAGTGGGTAAAGAGGCACTAGGGTAAAGATAAATGATATTCTGAATGAAAGAGAGTCTCTTAAAATTATGATGACAATAACAATATATTACATTCGGCTAAGCTCAATGGTCAGTTATCTTTCATTTTTACTACAGAGACATCTATTAAGATAAAAGGACATTTCAAAGCAATAATAATATCCATAATTATACAACAGGTAAATAAACAAGGAATAGGAAAAACTTCACTCATCCCTATGCACACTTTTAAACATACATTTCCCTTCATCAAAATATATTCTCTGAGCAATCTTCCAAGAATCTTAATGCCCTTTTTTAAATATCTTAAATAGCAAATATTTATCACCAAATAATTATTTATTGACATGATCTGATCTATTCTACTCTTGTAGAGTGAAGTGTAGGGTACCTTTCTAATGGTACAATGAGCAATAATGAATTTCTTTTGCCACTACCATAATTATAATACAAAGGAGTAATTTAATAATTAATGTAATAAGAAATAATAATCTCAGGATTCTTTTTTTTAATTTTGGGAATGTATACTGTTGTATTTTCCTGAAGGTTTGTGATGATGGTGTTCTAATTGTATTTTTATATTGGACTATTTCCATGATATAATATATGTATTGGATGTCTTTAGAAAAATTTAACCTTATTTAAATATTCCAAATATATTCAACTATAGTAATAGCACATCAAACAGGCTAATATATGCACAACGTTTTGAGAGATATTAGTCTCTCCTCTTTTTCAGGTGTTGCAGGTCTGACCAGTGACAGTATTAGCATAGGATTCGAACCTGGGTCCTTAAAGTCTTGAGTTTTGAATTTTAAGATAACACTCTAACCAACTGAGCCATCCTGCCAAAGGCAACAGTCTGTAGTAATTTCATATACTTATCTATGAGGTTCCTCATGATTTCTCCATTTTTTTCCTAAGAGCAAAGTTGATTAGTAGTCAGTCCAATATAAAAATATACTGTTATATTGTGTTGCCAAATAAATGATTGGCATCCTGGTAAAGTATAGGAAATATATACTTCTCTTATAAGCTAATGTACCCTAATATATTATAATAATAGTAATAATTCCCTAAAGAAGTGTTTAATCTGCTTAACAATCGCATAAAGCAAAATATAGAAAATTTAGAAAATTATAACCTTTTACCCAGAATATCACTCAAAATAATAGAAAAAAAGGATATTTTTTATATCCTTCTACTATCCCATCAACAACACAATAAAATAATTAAGTTTAATTATTGTACTTTCTGAAAAATGGATTAAATAATCCAAAGCAAGGTTAAATAAATATTCATTTTTTTTATTACAATCCCAGCTTTGTAATTGAAACATTTATGAAATGTGTTCATTTTTGACATTGAGATATTGGATCTGCATAAGAACTGATCATCTGATTTACCAAGATTTCTGTCATAAATAAGAATTCTGGACACAAGATAATTACATATAGAAAAACACAAAAAACAGATTTAAATAATCAACAAATACATTTATTAACATTCTAGATACACATAAGCAAAATTTATGTACAATATCATTGAAAGCTATCTACCAAACATAGGTGCTGTTAAAATATTTAATAGGATATCACAATGGATAATACAAAATTGCCTCACTAATATACTATCACTTGTAGTTATGAAACATTCAGATGAATTATCAAGCATACATTTGCTTAAAGTAAATAGTTTCAATGTTTAGCTAATTTGTTTTTAATCTGTTCTAGCTAAATCATCCCCATTAACAAACATTTAATATAAAAATAAGAATAGCTTAAACTATAAGATAAACAATATAGATTTATGAAATATATCCTTCTGCCAGGTAACAACTTATAATACCTTTATTAGCAAACTTAACACATTACAGATTAAAATAACTTCAACCTGAACTATTCTATAACTGAGTTTGAACTAGCAAACTTGTATGATAATAATGACTATCGTATCCAGGCAAATAAAATAATTATTATCTAGCACTATTTTCTTCAGATAAAATAATAAAAATGTATGGAACATTCATCAGAAGTCATGTACACACATATTATACTGAGTTTATGTCCATATAATAACAATGAAATATTTAATTTTAAAATGACTTACTACTATCCATTGGCAAATTGCTCCCCAGATGGTGATGAAAAAAACAACATTGTGTATGTGCATTTCCTATTATGCTATGTACCAAAAATAAGCATTTAAAATTATTAATACCTTGTTGGTTTGTTTGTGAATTACTGGCAATGCACAGCAGCACAATACAGACACTGTTTCACTTAACAAAAGCATTACAAATAACAAAGTGCATCTTGAAGAACCAAGTATTTCAATATCTAACTTATCATTGCCATATCATTTTCAACAAGCACAAACAACTTTACCTTCCATGGTGATAAAATATTTAATAATATGAGAGATAGATTAATAAAGATGGACTCTGCAGAGCAAAACAACATGAATAATAGTATGGTGGATTCCAACATCTATATCTTAGGCAAAAAATGTATGTGTGAACAAAGTCTCAACACATAAGGAAAATGGAATACACACCATAAAACAATTCTCTCATGGGACCTAGGTATCTTAACAACATACAAAAGCAATCTTGAAATATAAAAACCTATCCTCTCATGGAATAAAAAAATGTGAACAATGGGGAAGCACATCCATTCCGCAAAGCACAATAGGCAAAGCAACATCAATAAAGTCTAATGCTCAAAGGCATAAGTCCTAGACTAAATGATGGCAAGATAACAAAATTATCACTTATAACTAGATAGTTTACTATTTACACAAAATAATTATAGACATTAAGCAATGTCTGATGCCAACAACTTTACTGTCAGTCAAACAACTGTAAAAATATTTAAAATAGTGCAATAAAATTCTGCATTAAATCAGGAATACACACATAAACAATGAACAGAATAATAATTTATAAAGATAAAGTGAACATAATAGCAAAGTAAATATTAATAAAAATGATTCATAAATGCTTGGTTATATGACAATTTAACCATAAAAATGATTATATCATAATAATTATGAAATATTGAACTTCTGATAAACATACATTGGCTGTTTACCTATAAATGAATGAAACACTTATAAACACTATAAAAAATGTAAGAGTTAAATATCTCTACTTGAATAAAATGCATTATAAAATTTACCTTAAACCAGCATATAAAGTTATATAAATTTCACCTTACATGTATAGGAATACTTATGCATTCTATAATAAACCCTCTAAATAATAATATCATAATAAAATACCTTGACATATAAATTACCATTATATATATATATATATATATTAAAACACCTTAGTTCTTTAGAAGAACCCTTTTCATAGTTAGCAGCTTGTTGAGGGCACAGTATCCTTTCTCAAGAAATTTATCCATAGAATGAAGCATCCATGCTAAACAAATACATTTTCTTATATAGAAAATTAAAGCAAATATAATTTTCCAAAAGTAAGCATAAATGATAAAACATTAACAAAGTTCTTATTCTAAATATGTATAAAAAAAATTGATCTATACAGTAGTGGTGATCATTTGGTGTTTAATGGTTTAATTAGAAAATGAAACTTGGCTTTCTGACTTAATGTTCCTTACAGACATTATAGAGCACTTGAAAACATTCAATTTGACTTTACAAAGAAAGAGAAAACTGATTAGTGATTTGTGACAAACTATTTAATTTTGAAGCTAAACTTCAACTTTTTGTGCATGATCTTAAGACCAGAATATTTAATCACTTTCTATGAGTAAAAGTAAATATAATTAATATCAAAGAAGAAAAATTAGATGAATATTAAAAAAATTTGGATTGCAAATAGATTTCAAATGTAGGTTTGAAGATTTGTAGTTTTAAATCTACATTTTCGTATTTTGTGAACCCATTTATTTATGATATTATTGAAGATGTATTTCCATTTTCTGAACTAATATTTGTAGAAAATTGTCTGGGGAAATTGGAATTATTAGAGGTGAAAGTGGATTAGGAATTGTAAATGCACCACAAATCTGATTCTGTAATAAAATTTTGGAAACTCATGGCAGAATCAAAATATCCACACTTAAAAGAAAGCTGCTTGCCATCTAATTTCAGTTTTTGGTATCACATATTGATGTGAATCATATTCCACAATGAAGTTTGTAAAATCAAAATATCATTCATAGTTGACAAATCAGCATTTCACAGAATTGCTGTGAACTGCTTTAACAAATTTACACCACATTTCAAAGATTTGACCAAAGGTCTTCATTAAATGTTATACTTTTTATTTATGAATTTTTATTATTACATTTTACTTTTATTATTAAAATTTTGAAATAATTATTTTATATTTTATTTATTTCTCTTAATTATATTTTCTTATATACTTTATATAGCAGTTAAAATTTGTGTAAAATATGTCCATCATATTAATTAAGTTAAATAAAATTTGACTATATGATATTTATTTCTGTATACTTAGATAATATGGTGTGGCTCTTTATAATATACAAAAAACTGGCATGTGACTCTCATTGACCTCATGTGTTCCAACTCCTGGTATAAATCTTTGATTAATAATGCACCTAATTATTGACATTTTAAGTAATATAAAATTATCTTTAATATTTATCTAATTTGTTTGAGATATATTAAGCAAATCTGTGATTATTAAAACACATATTTATTTATTGTTACACTATCTATATCTAATTCAGTTTGAAATTTTTATAATGTTATATGTATATGCTTTATTGTAAATATATTTAAACTTTTATTTATTTAAAATACTGCTATATTTTATTTTATAACTACTATGTTATATTTAATCTTTTATTAAAAGCAGTTTTATAAACATCAAATTATTTTTTTTAATTATATTCATGGATGTATACAAAATGGTACTTTAAATTATATTTGAGTAAGTAGCAATTTTCACTTATAAAATATCATTCAATATACATAATAACATACTTCTTCAATATTTTAATAATTCATTTCATTTTTTGGCAAATGTTAAATATGATAGTACCAGTGGCATAGTTAGAAGTTTTAGATCTTTTTGCAAAATTTCACAAAAACTCTTTTTAACATTTATAACATTTACCTTAATACTTTTTGAATGTATATTATTATATGTAAATAATAAATACACATGGTCTGATTGTATGTGCGCATGTATAAATTAAATGGAAATAACTAATGTCTATGAATCATTAATATGAAGCATTCATATGTCAATAAAAATAATAAAGAACATTTATATAAAACAAAAGAGCTTTTTGTATTTAGGATTATATATGTATGACTTTTGTTTTATGAGAACTACAACACTAATCAAAATATATAAGAAGCTAATCAACAATCTGAAAAATATATTTCTTACGTGAACATTAAATATTTTTTCAAAAAATGTGGAATGAGAAAAAAAAAATAACAATTGCTTCAATTTTTCAACTTAAAAAAATACAATTCTTTATTTTCAAAATATATAAAAATAATTCTTTGAGTAGTAAATAGTAAAATTGTTAAAGAAAGTTTATTAATTCCATATTGTTTGAATAAAAAATTATTTCAATTTGCTATTAAGTATCTCAATATAGCATCGTATTTATATTTTAAAATAATAATTAAATAAAGTTGTCAAACTTTTTATGCAATGTTATTATATCTACACGTAAATTAAATGTCTTGTGTAATTTATTACATTAGTAGGACTATATATTTTTTTCTATATCAATCTTCAACTGATGAAAGTAAAAAAAAATATCAGTTTGCTTAATGAAATGGAACTGCTGGGCTCAGTTTATCACTTCAGTCACATAACTGTAACTGCAATCAAATCTTGGGCTTTCCAATCCATTACTCTCCCATATGCCAAACTATTTGAAGCATTTTTGTGGCTGAACTAACCTTACAAATTTTTATTTTATTTATTGAAGTTATTCATCATTCAAGCAGTGACTTAATTAGGATTAAATAACAAAAAAATAATCAATTTTATATAAAAAAAATTATTATATTTGTATCATAAGAATTATTTTTAAAAAAACTATTATACAAATATAAATTGTAATAATTTTAACAAGCCTGTAAATAAATTGAAGCTTATCAAATATGTAATGATGATAACATAAATCTATTAGCAGACTAATTCAAAAATGTTTCTGCAATAATTCACAAATCAGATTCAAAAGAATCATTTAAATAAACTTGCAAATATTGTCCACTTTTTTGTGTCAGTACTAATTTATTTGTCAGATAAAAAAATGACAATTTTATATGATTTCCATTTTGTTATATAATGTTAAGCCAAACATAAAATGTTAGTCTTTTCAAGTATCTGTGTTTTGATTTATTACTAAATAACAAAATGGAAATGTGGTAAAAGTACTCATTTTTGTATATGGTGAAAAAATTGGCATTGGTATAAGAAAGTGGCCATTACTTTCAAGTTTATTTAAATGATTCTTTGAGAATCTGACTGTTTTGTTTTGTTTTGTTTTTTTTTTTTTGGGGGGGGGGCTTAGTTGTTCAATGAATATATTTAAATATAAATTAAATATAACAAAAAAATACATTATTAAAATATTTATTATAATTATTACATATTAAAATAAGTCTTAGACAAATTTCTGGAAAAAAAACTGATGAAATCTTTCAATGGTCATATTGCCAACTTCTAAAGGTTTACTTCAAATTATTTACTATTAGAGTTTAATCCCAACAACAATATCACATGACTTTCCCATCTACTTCCACATTTTCAAAAAGTTATTTTCATCCTATTTAGTATCATCAATTGTAAGCTTGAATAATCAATTGCACCAAATATATGGCACTTTCAAATCCACATCTCAACTAGTTTCAGGTTTTTTCTTTATCCATCTTTCCTTCCTTTATGCCGTTCAAGTTTTTTAGATCCCCAAAACAAACCTAAATTCTTAATCCAAGTTAACTCACTTGTACAGTTATATAGATCTGATACCAGGTCAAAATTTCTGTAAATTAATGATTGCTAGATGCATAAGTGCATTAGTTCTAGCTTTTGATCCTTGTCTTTACTATTGAAATCAAAAGACGAAAACCTTTTATTGCATTATACCATTTGATGTCTACTAATTACTTAATCAATTAATTTTATTGAGAGACCTTTCAGTTTCTGGAAAAAATATGAAGTCAAAGCAATGTCATCAATATATGTTAATTTTCTTCATTCTATATCTGTAAGATCACTGAGAATTAAATATTCTAAATAAAAGTAGTGAATCAACTGAATCCTATAATAGACTGTTGGGTCAAATTGTACATTTTCTCCAACTATTATTTAATGTCATTTTAATTTTTTGTCAGATAGTAATTTTGTTAAGTAAATTTGTGCTTTTCTGCATTTAAATATTTTAGAAACTATGATAAAAAGACTTATTTTCGAATACTCATAAACTGAAACTAAATAAAGATATCAGTTTTTAATTTATTTGTTAAAAATAAAATGTATTCACAATATCTTTCTGTTTTAACCTCAGATTATTTTTTAGAGAGATGACTCATTTATTGGCTAATTTTTGTGGATAACATAATAATGATATAGAACAATGATTTTTTAAAATAATTGTTAGATATTATTAGCTTTTAAAAATGCTACACTTTTATTTTTATGCCAAATTTTTGGAATAGTTTCTGTATGACTAATGTCATTAAATAATTTTGCCTATCATAGCTTGGCTTTTAGATACCAAACATTTTAATACCTTGTTAATCTGTGCTGTCAACTCTGGGTCTTTCTTCACTTGAGATAATTGAAGACACATTCATCAACATCTATTGTTTTCTATCAGAATGCTGTTAGAAAAACACTGTGAAAAAGAAAATCATTATGAGACTCTGGCAGTTCTGCTCTAATAATGTTTTTCTCATTCTATCAATATTGTTTTTAGAAGTTTGATATATAAAACTGAACATCTTATTAGCAATGATAGTAATAGTTCTTTCAAAGGTGCTTTCATAATCACTATGCTTATGTAAAAATAAGATGGGTTAATCCATAGATCATAATAGTTTGGTACTCTTATGGCTATAACATTGAATATTTTTATTTTTAGTAACAGAAATGTTTTAACTGCTTTTAATTAAGATAGAAACTGTTTATTTAGTCAAAATTTTGAAATCAAGGTTTAATGTATTTCTATCAAATTGAATTCCTTCAAATTTTGTACACATGTTATAAGTCAATGACAATGCAATATAACATTAAAATATATTTAGGTAAGTCCCTTGTTTTTTTTACTGTAGAGGGATTGGTATATTGAATTTCAAATACATTGATATCACTTCAATAAGTTTTCAATGGTGCAGATAGGAGGATGGTATGTATATAATTTTTTAAAAAAGCTTATACTGAAAAGTGTTAATGATCCATTAAAATTGAAATAGAAACAAATCTTGATTGTATGATTTTTTTCTTGATCATAAAAGTTGATTTTTTAAAATGCTTTCTATATAAGCACAACTAGCAGACTGTGGTGTTTGGAATAATTTACAAAAAATATCTGAATGCTAAAAACTTAAAAAATAATATATATATATATATATATATAATATTTTATAATAATCACTTTTATTTTCTGTGAACTAAAAAAGCCTAAAAATAATTGATTCTTTAACATTTGGGTTTTTTATATTTAACATAAAACAAAATTGTGGGGTATCCAATTAATTAATTCGATGCCTACTTTTTACAACAAGAGTTTGAATTAATTAATTTCTGGATACCCCATGCTTTTATCTTTAGTTAAATATAAAACCTCACTTATAGTTGAAGAAACAATTATTTTTAGGCTATTTAGAAAATAGAAATGATTATTATAGAATATTTTATTTATAGATTATTTTCTACCTTTATTTATTATAAAATTTATTTAATAGGTTACTCATTTTTATTTTTGAGAAATATCATAGAGAGATTTGATACTTGGATAATTTTCCCATATTCTGTTTTTAACATTAAAATAGATAATTGTTTGAAATGATTAATCAATAATGTTTTCAATTTTCTTGGTATTCTCATAAAAGATAGCTAATTGAAAAAGCAATTCCTAAAAATAGGATAGTTGGAGAAAGGCGTCAATGCTATTCTCTTTTTAGTCTAAAATTAACATAGATTTAATTTTATATATTAATTTTTTTATTATTAAGTAATTAGATTACAGAATGCATTACATGTGAATATTTTGATACAACTTTCCATATGATTCATATAGTAATTTGTCATATAATCAGATTTTGACTTTTAATGTATTATACCATTTTTGTAGATTAAGCTTGCATGGATCTTCTACTATTTAGACCATCATTTTTTTCACAAATCATTTGTACTTTAGTTGTTGTTGTTGTTATTATTATCATCATCATCATCATCATCATCATCATCATCATCATTATTATTATTATTATTATTATTATTATTATTATTATTATTATTATTATTATTATTATTATATTATTATTATGTTTCAAAAGGCCTTTATTGTCTCAAAAGAATACAACATTAGTGGTTACATAGTAAATTAACTGCTACAAGTTGATTACAAATTTTAACATTTACATTGTCATTTTTGATAGAGTTCTTTCTGGATTTACATGAGCTTAAAACATAGTCCTTGTCTACATATAATATCCTGGACTGTCCATTCTGCCTAGGTCAACAGTCCAAATGTTATAACACAATTTTCATTTTATTTTATGTCCCCAAATGAGTCTAATATAATTTATCATTTGAACCCCATTAGCAAATCAATCACTTATAACAAAAGGAGAAAAATTGTTGCCAAATTGTCTTCATTGCTAATTTGACATGCGTATCCTTCCAAGTTTCTTTATAATGTTTAATTTTTCCAACTTACAATGTTCTAACTGGTGTTACAAAGATCTTATTAGATCTAACTCCCAAGTTTTGGTCCTATGTTTCTTTTAAATGTGTCCTAAAAAAATAACACACACTATACCAGTTCCTAAGAGTTTTATCATTTTTGTCACTATAACATTGATCTAATCTTAAGTAATGACCAGGTTGCTGCATAAATGTCAGGTCTGGCCAGTGTCTTATCCCTTTTCTGCATCATTGCAAGTTTATTTGAAAAAGTAGCTAGATGCCTTCTAGAATTGTTACCAATTAGGAAGGTGCATCTAGTACACCAGTATGCATATAACACAAAGGTTGCTGCCTTGATACTTACTGTTAATCCCTCTCTAAATGCAGAAATTAATTGATGCATTGTTACATTAGACTTCTTATAATTGCTAGTTATCAGATTTCTTATCTGCCTAAGTCTCTCACAGTGATATTTCAGATGTGATAGGGTTTCCTCAGCTCGATGGCATAACCCACAAAAGGGATCAATTGACATATACAATCTTTTATGGCAAAGAAAATATGTGGTAGGTAATGCAGATAAGTTAAGTTTTATCAGTAAATTGAAAAACTTTGGTTCTAAGGCTCATCATTTATACCTTTTAACCAGTTGTTTATTATTAATTCCCAGTATCGGTTCCAAAGCAATTGTGTTATTATCTTCATTTATTAGTTCATAAATTTCCCAGTATTTGTACTTATTAATAAATTGCTCTGGGATTTTTGATTCTGTTTTACAATGATATATTAATTGTTCAAAATATAATAATTTTTTGGTGGTGGTTTATCAGTTGGAATGACCTCTATGAGCTGCTTATTTTTTGGAAATTGTTTAACAATATCAATTATATTGTTCTTCATTCTCTGTTTGTCAAAAATACCAATATCATGTAAACCCAAACCATTTTTATTCAGTGGTTGGCATAGTTTTGCCATTGATATTGCCACGACTTTCCTTAACCATAATAGCTGATTGCAAATGGTCTTAATTTTAGAGATGAAAGCCTTTGAGAAAGCAACCACCAGCATAAAGTAAACTATCTTAGTCATCATCAAACTATTAATTAATTGAATCTTAGAATATATTGGCTAGAGAGTCAGCTATTTGCTGGATTGCATTTTTCAATTTGTTCTGCAAATGACATCTCATGCCAGTAGTCCCCAGATGGAATGGAAACCCAAGGAATGAGCCTGACTTTAAAATGGATGTACATGGCCTTCCCATGAATATGGTCCATGCTGCTGTTTTTTCTGGATTGAAACCTAGTTTAAATTCCTTTGAGTATTCTTCTAAAATCATCTGTAGTTTTGGTATCTGCTTTTTTGATGTCAGGAAAACTGTAATATCATCCATGTATGCAATGCAGGTCAATTTTTGACCTGTTCCCGGGATCTCCATTCCCTCAAATGCCTGTTGTAGTCAAACAAGAAGGTATTTATATATAAAATGAATAAGATGGCACTAAGTGGGGACCCTTGTGAAAGTGATTTAGTTGGTGTGAAAGCTGGCGAATTTCTGCCATTTAGGGTAATGTAAAGCTCACGATTTAAGAGTAAATTTGCTATAACATATATATGATTTTGGCATTTCAGTGTCATTCAATAATCTCAATAGTATAGATATATCAACATTGTCAAAAGCTGAAGCAATATCCAGCTGTACAAGAATCGGGCCATATCTTTTCTTTTCTCTAACTGATGTCAAAATAGCCTTAAAATAACATAGCAGCTTGTGTGGTAGATGAATTTTTTTTGCAAATTTGAGCTGGAGAAATCATCGGCAAAATAAATGGTTCTATTTTATCTTTACTTTCTCTAAAATCTTTATGGGCAATGGACCCATTGATATTGGCCTTATCTCTGATAATAAAGGGATGGGCTTTTTTTTTATTAAATGTCACCATCGCGATCATATTAACTCCCTCCACTGTTATTATTCCCTGTAATAAATAATTTTCCAGCTGGGACAGGCATTTTCTAATCAGCTTGTCAAGGTGTTTTAATATGAACAGTGGAATTCCAGGACTTCCTGTGTGACAGTTGTTGGGCATTTCATTCATTTTCATTATAAAATCATCTATTGCCTATGGTGATTCAATCTCTGCCATTCCAAATACATTTGGCTGGTATTGTATTAATTTCCCTGGTCCCAGCTTATCTTTCAAATTGTCTCCAACCTTTAAACCATGATTTCAAGCTAGTTGGCTCACGTTAGTAAAGAATAGGAAGTCTAGAAACTAGATCTAAACACCAACTCTATAATCATCATTTATGAAACTTAATTTCTATCAGCTTGAAAGCCTGAATTTTTCAGATACATAAATATCTTCAAATCCAAACAAACTAACTAGATGGCTATATGGGTCTGAATTCAGATCAGTTTCTACCCTTTACTGACGTGAGCCAACTAGCTCGAAACCATGGTTTAAAAGTTGGAGACAATTTGAAAGAGATATTGAATTCTACCTCTCTCGGCATTTATGTAAACAATGCTTGATAGTGGGCTATTGGTAAAGCTCCATCTAGTAATCATAAAATACAAACTATAGCAGGTTACAAAATTTATAACTTGTTTTGTTTATCATAAATGTACCCTTGAAGCTTTTTGCAATGATATAGATTGCAAAGGCTTTTACTATATGATGAAACTGAACTGAATTCAGATCCATATAGCTATCTAGTTTGTTTGACTGGATTTGAAGATATTTACATATCTGAAAAATTCAGGTTTTTTAACTGATAGAAACAAGTTTCATAAATGCTGATTATAGAGTTGGTGTTTAGATCTAGTTTCTAGTCTTCCTACCCTTTACTGATGTGAGCCAACTAGATTGAAACCATGGTTTAAAGGTTGGAGACAATTTGAAAGAGATATTGAATTCTATCTCTCTCAGCATTTACATAAACAAAGCTTGATAGTGGGCTATTGGTAAAGCTCTATCTAGTGATTATATATATATATATATAAGTATATATATATATCTGTGTTTAATATATATATATATATATATATATATATATTAAACACAAGTATAGCATATATACTTAAGCTAGATTTAATTAAAAGAAATTTGAACCTAGACTTTCAAACTCCCTTCAGTCATTCACCCTATCTAATTTAACCCATATACATGATGACGTACATGTAAAAAAGATAAGTGATCTTCAATGTATGTATTTCATGCTAAACCAGCACTCATCAATTGGTCCAGATCATCATCTCCCCCACATAGATTTACATTGATATGGATGGCTGAAGAGTTGGAGAGTGGAGAGGAAATACAGAGAGAGAGGAAATACAACTGAAGAAAAAATATGAAAAAAGAGCAAATAAGATCTGTGAGGATGTGCCAAATTAAAGACATTAAGTAGTATAAGAATGAGTGTGGTTTGAGATTGTTAAGCTCCAGCGTGTAGTACTTTACTATTGCACAAAATGACACAGAGCACTTAAGCAGTTAAAATGGGGGAAATATAATATGCAGCATTATGTGAAGAGTATTTTAATATCATGTATTATGTCAAACCTACTTTAAACAGATTGTAAGAATAAAAATGTAATATTTATTTATAAATTTAGAAGTTTTATGTGACTTTGTATATTAATGAATCACATAGAGCACTTATAAAGTGTTTTATAAACATTATTATATAATAGAACTAAATAACGAAATTAAAAGGTATGGATCATGAATCAATGCATAATCATGATTTTATTTTTGATTTCTGTAATAATATGATGAAAGAACATAATGTTAAAAGATAAAATAAAAAAAGCAATATATATTAATAGAAACATTAATGTGTTAAACTGGAAGAGGGCTTGCATAAAAATTCATCAAGTTGTGATGTCACATGACTTTTTGATTTAGTTACACATTGATAACATTTACAATTACATAATTGAAAATACTTTTACTCATGTTTTATGAAATTACTAAATCTTTTTTTAACTTTATAGCAACCAGTACTAATCATTTTGAGGCTAAAGTTATTACTTGCCTTTTTAGTCCTGATGTAAACTTTAAATTTCATTAAAAATTAATATATCTGTTGTTAAATACAAGTTTGAGTATTATTTATTTTTCTTTCTTTACTCATGATTTTCAGTCTCTGCATACATTTAAAATATGAATAAAACACATGAAAAAGGCAAATGGTTCCCAAGACATATTTATGTTTGAATCAGCCAGAATCACTCAACTTAAATAACTTCTTTGTCATTCATCCAATAATATTTCATTATTTCTTCATAGCAAATTTAACTCAATTCACAAATGTGAAAATTTTTGAACACTTGATATTCGGATAAATATATAAATATTATTAACTATTTATTAAGCTATAGATTATTATTTACTGATAATGGGTGCTTTAGACAGAAATGAATTTTGGGGCATTTGCACTTTTCATGTGTCTTTATCCATATGATTTGAGAATTGAGATTGAAAATTTTGTAGTATATCCAAGATTGTATGTGAGAAGAAAAAAAGAGGAAATAGTTAAATAAATAATATTTATGCTTGTATTTAATAAGTAATATATTAATATTTAATTAAGTTTAAAGTTTGTATCTGGGCTAAAATAATAGACAATAGTCTACAGCTTAAGAAAGGATTAGTAATAATCATTAACATAATAATCTAAAGATAGTGATATCAAGTGAATTCTTTGAAGAAATGTTACACTCATAAATTAAATTATGATGATTCTGTTCATATACAAGTATAATATTATATAAAATATTACTATTTAAAGTATTATAGCTGATAGTAATGGATTTTGTTGTATTTATGTTAGTAATATCATCATTTTCAATCAATATCAATCTACTATAAGATAAAGTTCTCCAATTTCAATTTAGTTTTTTTCCAATCCAAAGCCTCTCTTCTCTACATCATACAATTAACTTTCTTATTTTATCTAACCACTTCACATGTGGTCTCTTTCTATGTCTTTTACAATCTCTTGGGATCAAGTTAAAAACTTCAACTGTCATCTATTATATTCTAAAAATAAATTCAACCCAGCTCCCCATCAGTTTCTTTTTTTCAATCTTAATACTCTTAGTATACATCTCTCCATACTTGATTGAGTCGTCTAAAGTCTCTGAATTGCTTCTCAGTTAGACGTCCAACTCCCGGATCCATTAGTAAAAAACTGGTGAAACACATTTATGAAAAACTTTTTTTTCTCAAGCACATATATATTTTTAATATTGAGTTATTTCTACCAAAATCATTCCATTGAAATTTAATTCTATTATTAATTTTATTCATTATGTTTCCATCTGCATCAATAATTTGACAAAGGTATGTGTACCTTGTTAATTTCTTTTAATTTATGATCATCGGTTTTTATTTTCTTTTGAGAAAATCCACTGAATATTATTTTAGCCTTTTTAGTATTTATATTTAGTCCTACTTTTTTAGTTTCATCTTTTCAACTGATAACTCTCGCAACATTTTCTGCAGCTATGAAGCATTATTTGAAAATCCAACGTCTTCTCAAAATCTAGATAATTCACAAAATATTTCTATTAAATTGCTGTAAAAAGGATTGGAATGCAGAATTATCCTGTATGCATCTCACCATGTTAATCTTCTTAGTAATCTCTGCTTGTTACATTGATAAATATTTTTTTAAATGTGCTAATATTCCAGATTTATATCTTGATGATCGAAAACTTTAATAACAGTGCTTTTTATAATCTATAATATTAAAGTAGAATAGCAACTCATATTCTCTTATTCTTTCTATAATTTCTCTCAATATTTGAAGTGATCCACTGTACTAAAGCTACTTTTAAATCCAGCTTGTTCTTTTTGTTAGTCTTCCAGAGATTGTTAGAGATAATTTGCAATTATATTGGTAAAGATCTTGTAAGAATTGATAGAAGACACAATTTCTAATATTCTTTGTCACTTTTCTTAAATAATAATATTATTACTTTATTCTTCCAATCATTTGGTACATCTTCATCATTTAGGCATTTTTCTATTTATTCATCTGCTTCTTTTAATACATAGGGTATATGAGCACAGACTTTCACATGACCTACCACTTTTCATTCTATCTCATATCACTGATACACTTGAACACATATATGTTGAAAAGATAAATAATCACTAATATACATATTTCATGCTAAGCCAGCAATCATCAGTTGGTCAAGATTATCATCTCTACACATATATGCAATAAGTGCTCAGATATATATTAAGATAGCCAATCTTCATACTTCAATGCACAGGTTTCATTCACTCCAACTCTTCAACTGTCCATCCAAATGAAAATCTGATGATGGAAGGCTCAAAGGCCACCCTGAGGCTGAGATTCTTGTCACACCCATGTTGACCTAAAGTCAATCTGATCCCTCATGTACAGGACATAATTAATTTAGTATGCTTAGTTTTCAATAATAATTCTATCCTAGAGCTTTCCTCTTTTTCATAAATTTAATTTCATGTCTTACTTCATATAATTAATGTTTTTTGTTGGTGTTTTTTATTACTATATAACTCTTTGCAGAACTCTTCCATATATTTTAATATCAATCCTTTTTTTAGTAATAGTTCCAGCTTTTCTTCTTATTGCTGAAACAACTTTTCTTTAAATACCAATTTTAAAACTTATTTTCTTCTTTAGCTTTCCTTGCCAATTCAGTTATATTTTCTTTTGTCATTGACTCTTTTTCATATCATTTTACAACACTCTAAAAATTCAATTCATCTTAATGACAATTTTTAAATATTTTCAATTTTTTTTTCCTTATATATTATCTTGCCTCAGTTAAAAATTTACTGGGAATTGGTGTGGGTTTTTTTTATACTGATTATCTTCCTTGAAGTTTTTAAGAAAGTATCAATTACCATTTTGCTTATCCCAGTTAAGTTTGAATTATCTTCAAAGTCTGTCAATATTTTAAAATGATTAGCAAGTTCTGATTTAAATTCATTGGAATGAATATCAACTGCTAATACTGTCTTTATAAATAGTTTTTGTCTTTAGTTTTGCATTAATGTTTCACTAATCAATGATCACTTCTTGTATTGAATATCTTGAAATGCATATTTTTGTTAGTCAAAATGTATACTATTCTGCTGTTTCTTTATTTGAGTGTTTTCATGTCCATCTCATTTAGAATTCTTCTTGAAGAAAAAATTTTAATATATAATTTGTCTTTCAGAAATTCCATAAATTTGTGATATTTCTCATTTTTGTCACTGTAATCAAATTTGCCCAACAGTATTTTCATCTTTGAATTCTAGCATTAAAGTCTCCAATAATCATTTTAAAGTGTCGTTTGATGTAATCAAAAGCATTTTGTACATCTATGTAAAAATCCTCTACATTCCTATTACAATGAAAATGTGTTGGCCATAAACCTTAATTGTCTGATTTGGTACAATTAATCTTGGTACTCTGTTTGATATTTCCTCAACCCCCACAGTATTGTTTTTCCATTTTTTATTTGTAATGAATACCACTGCATTTATGTTTCCAATATTTGTGCCTTACAGTAAAATACATGCCCATTTCTCAGATAAATTATCTCTATGTTTTCTTCTAACTTCATAAAGTCCATTAATGTCCCATTTAATATTAAACAGTTTCTTTTTAATTCATGTAATGTTCTTCACTTAAAAGTTATCTAATTGTAAGGGACCAGATACAATGGCAACATAGGTCCATAACCAGGAGATTCTTAATACTCTCTGCCTTCAGCTGCCTACCAAATCATTCACATACATACATCCTGCCTTCAATAAAACTTGATGTTTCTGTTAAAAATTATTAAGCAGCTAGGGGGAAAATACATGCTTTTTTTTAGCTTTAAATTAAAGAGATAAAAAACTATTAAACTCATTATAGTGTCTAATGTATGTTGATTAGCAGCCTATCCATGTTCATTTAGCATATGAATAATCATATATTAATAACAATACAATAAGAACATATGAAATGGAGATTTAGAAAATTTGCCATTCTTAGTTCCTTTAAGGTTTCAAAAAATCAAAGGATCTCCTTTCTCTAAATATATGTATTTTATGATTATTCTAAATATTTTTAAATTGAACATTAAAGATTAATTTGGATGGAATCCTTTACCTTATTAATAGTTGTATGTGAGAATTTATGAAATTACATATGTTATAATATAACAACAATATGGATCTTAGTATATTAAAATCAAATCTTATTTTGGAAAAAAGTATATATGTATCCGTGTGTATGTTTATGGTTTGTTATTTGTTCTAACATTTAATGTAGGTTGAAATAAAAACTAAATTCAAACATTAATGACTATCCTGAGGTGTTTTGTTTTTTTTACCTTTTCTTTGTCTAGAGATTTTATGATTTGAGAACAGTGCCAAATAAACTGCAACACTGTTGGTATTTTTCTCTAGCAATATTGATTCCTAGTCTACCTACTTAAAAATATGTGTCATCCCAGGAATTTTCATTAATTATTTTAGTCTTGTGGTAATTTCCTGCATTAATAATTCATATTATTTCTTTTAACTGTTATGAATTCATGTGATTTTCATAGTAGGTAAATATATATTATAATTTAAATGATTCTAATTATCAATAATATTTAACTCCAATTGCTGAATTAAGTCAATGATGTCTTGAAAAAGTGGTTTTGCATTCACCTGCAGTGACCTCTACTCAGGACAAGAATCCAAATAAAACTTGAAATTTTTTTTCACTTAGGATTATTGTTTTTTTAGATAACTGAAACCAGCTTCCCAACTGGTTACTCTTTGATAAATGTATATTTAACTATCTTAAAGTAGAGGCTAAGACTGACATATATATATTGTAACGATCCAGAGAAAGTGGGACTTAACGTAAACTGCACTACGGGGCGCCATCTAGGCATTTGAACCTAGAAAAATTTATAAAGTAGGCAGATACGTAAGTCAAAAAAAAAAAAATTTTTTTTTTTTTTATTTTGATTCCGGTCGTTAGCCCATGTCACTAGCCCAGTGGAACAGCAGAGATTAAATAATATAATATCTTCTCTAATTAGATGTCAACATTAAAAAATAAATAAAATAAGCCACTGCCAGTAATTAATCCTACAAACATTTATTTATGCACATATATATAAGATTTAAAATTATTTTAGTATTAGTTTTACATTTTAACATTTAACATTATTTTTAACTTTGATTCTTGACTTTAATTTACATTTAATTACTATTATATTCTAATTTTACATTTTAATTAAGTTCGCACAGATGGGATTATAAAAGCTTGTTCTAATATGTTGCTATAGATCGGTTACATAGATTACACGGTTAAAAACATTTCACAGTAAACATAAACGATCAAAATATAAAATCATTGATACTGGCAATTGCAGAGGGAAATTTATAAGTAACCCAGTAGTATTCACCATAAGATACTTGCATTGTCACCAATGACTTAAAAGACACCCGAATAAATACATTTTAGATACTCACCGTAAGGTATCATTATTTATCGAATGTCTATATATTTTGATCAAATATGGAAACGCAAAACATAGTTAACCAATAAACAATCCATGCAAGCGTCTATAAACAAACTTAAATTTAATGCATTTTTATTTAGGGTCGAGTATGAATAGACCAGATAAATTTGCTTTTGAAAATAAACATTCTATCCCTATTTAACCTTAGACTAAAATTCGTAGTCAAACTGGCATCAATTCATCTGATACATCGATGTATTCAATGTAATAAAATACGGCGCACAAAAGGTTAAGGGAAGAAATTGCCTCTTATGAGATAGGAATATTACATCTATCTGCAAAGAAGAGCAATAAAACAAAAAACTCCATAGAAAGGAACTGCGGTATCCGACTTATAATTCCTTCCATAGGCAAACGGAAGTGTGCGGCGTATGAAGCGATTCTGCCCGTAGCAAATCAATATTACATCTACTAATCACACCAATATATCCAATCCATTGACCCAATCTAACCACGAAACAAATAACCTAAGATTACCCTCCCCTAATATAACTTTACAAATCTATACAGCCATTCACGCCCGACTTAAGTTTAACATTTATATAATTTAACTTAACGGAAAACAGAAATCATAATAAAACTTAAAGAACAAAAAAGTAAATAAATAAATGGAAATGATTTTAAATATATATATAAAAAAAAAATACATCAAATAACATTATTAATAAATTAAATTGGTCAGATAGGATAAGATTGCAATCATTTAACTCTGGAAAGTTTAATTTAATGTTCATTTTTTATAAAGTTCTTACGGTTTAAAATGTTCATCTTTTACAGTTGCTTGCCATGAACGTGAATTCCCACACCGTCCTAAAATTGGTATTCTGTTGGCCGATTTATTTATCCGTCCGGAGGTTTTTTGCTTTAACTGGTCCTCAATGTAGAAAAACGATAGTTCATTCCTTTTTCTTTCTTAGCAAAGCTGAAGGGATTGAAAAAAGACGTCTTTTTTCAATCCCTTCTCCTTCACTTCCGCACTAACACAACTCTCTCACATCGTAATAATCATTCACTAGTCACTGATTAATAATTTCCAAATTTTCCTTTTATATTAATGTGAAGGATTGAATTTACATTACGTCACCGATGCGATGGTCCTTTCACTGCGGTCCGATTCCATAGGGATTTCTTCTTATTTGCTAACAGTTTCTATTGTTTTCCTATCTGACCGGTGTTTTTACATTTAAATACCGAAGGCTGGTTTACATTTAACTAATTAACAATCATTTCCATTTCTGATTAATTAACCTGTTTTCCAAATCAAAAATATATTTAAAGATAAATTTAAAGATATAATTTCATCTCCAAATCTTTTTAAAATTTAGTTTTAAAATACTTTTTCTTTAATAAAGTTTTATTTTAATAATTTTTCATTATCTGTGCGATTTAATATATAAGAGTTTAAGATGATATTTAATTTCAATTTTTAATTCTTAAAGAAAATTTTTAAATGCGAACTTTTTAATTTACTTTCATGTTTAATAAATTTAAAAAAAAAAACAATGTAATGAACGTCTATGCTCGTTACAATATATATATATATATATATATATAAGGATACTTGAAAGACATTCCATGAAGTGATATATTTATCTTTTATTCTGAGTAAACTAAAAATAATTATGATAAATAATGGTCAGTATAATATTAACAAGAGAGCCTTACATTACTGGTAATAATTACTAATAATATTGTGTATGATATAACACAGTGGTAGAATGTTGGATTCTGGAGCTCAGAATTCATGGATCACAGTTTCAACTCTGTCACTTGGACTCAAATTTCTTATGAACTACTGAGCAATAAAAGACTTCTTTTATTTTTCATTGTTATAAATAATCAGATAAATATTTTCTTAAATAAATTTATATAGTTCTTCAGGACTCTCTATTGCATGCATATTCAGTCATCATAACAGACTTCGTTCATTTTGTTGATCAACTTCCTCTAGTTTTATTTTAAAATTTCTTCAACATCATAGAGATTTTAATGAAGTGTATATTTTCATAATACTCTAATCAGCCATTTGTACAAAAATTTGACATATTTAGCATCAATATTTTTCTATCAAGCTACTTTATTATCGAAGTTTCATAAATAAATAAAGTGCGAACAATAAACACCATAGCATAAATAAATATAACATCGAAAATATACTATAGTATTTTTTATTAATTAAAGTTGTGAGTTATTCTTGAGTTTAAAAAAAAAGTTTTAATGAAAACGATTTTTTTAAAAAAGTATATAGCGATTGAAATAAGTTTTTCGGTTTTTAAATCTCTTTTTTTTTTTTCGGCTCTAAATGTGTTTTAAAAATGAACCTTTTCATTATTTGTCGCATTCTGTTGCAAATTGTTTCTTGACTGCGTTATTAGAAAGCTAGTCAAGAGATAAAAAGCAAAAAAACAACAATAGTAATAAAAATACGCCGCAGTTGGATTGTGTGGACGCTTTCTGGTAAAATACTAATCAATCGGTTTACAATTATTCGTTAAATCCTGTCTCCAACATAACATCTGCCTGACTTACGGTAGATTCCTTTGTTCACTTTTTTTCTCCCCAGTTTTTCTTCACTTCTTTCCGTATAACTATATATATATTTCTAATCATGCTTAAACCTAGTGAGAGACAAAACATAACTAAACTAGTGGAGCGCTAAGCTTTTGGTTTGACACATGCTGGAGAATGCGGTGGTGATATAAAAAAATTGTCGCGCGCGCTCACATCTGTAACCATCCAGATTGCGAATACTAAATCTTGAAGAGACAGCTGAAACGTTTTCTTAGCGGGAAAAAGTACGAGTAAAAGGTAGCATCCATTGTCATTTTTTTCCAAAGAGTCAACAGGTATGAATGACCAGTGATAGGGGCGAGCCGGTATTTAAGATGACCGCTATTTAAAAAAAAAAAAAAGTTCTAGCAGCTGTTGCTTGATAATCTAAATGAATTTTAATATAAAAAATGTTTTAAATATATATATCGTATATTAAAGGTTATCGAAGTTTCACAAACGAAAGATGCTTATTTAAATATTACTTTTTTAAAATATATAATCCATCACCACCCCTCTAAAGGTGAAAAGCATTCACCTTAAAATAATTAATGAATAATACGCTGAGAGTTATTGATGTAGAGCTGGAGAATTAATAATCAATAACATTATTTGCTTTATGATAATTAATTAAAAAAATAATAATCGAATGATTTATTGGTGGGGAGTTCATAACAAGCTCGAGCGCTGGAAGTCACAGAAATGGGTCGCGATCCATAGATTTTGATCTCCAAAACTCTTCACTCTACCATGACATCTAGTCGCACAAGATATGAGTACCAAATACTAGGTACTACTACAAATTAAGTTAGGTGGGAAGCAATAGCAAACTACTACCGAGAGACTATCAAATAAATTATTTTTTAATATTCTCAGTAATGGTTTTAAAATACTTTAAAAGAATCCTTTACTATGTTAAAACAAAATATTACATCTCTCTGCTCCCACAACAAGTAAAAGGAATTCTCGTGCGTATGTTATTTTTATTCTCTACGTATGTGTCTCACTCGTACTGTAATATCTTGCTGCTTGATTGATAACAATACTCTCACTACTTTGAAGTGAATAAATGAGTTACATTTTTCAGCAACTCAACATATATATGTACAAATTTAATTAGAATCGCTTTAAATTAATTAAACAGGGCCTATATTTCCAGCGTTAGCAACTATATATTTTTAAAATTAAACGTTAAATATTGCGTTCTGAAATTTTTTTTCTCTGATCTATTTGTTATTTTTGTGTTTTGTCATCATCAGTATCCTTATTTTATTTTTATCTGCTTTAAATTATTACTTAAGCTTGTGTGTGTAATATGTTCGCTGAAGAAATGGCATCGTTTTGGGTCATCTTAAATAACAGCAAATAACATAATCCAGTAATGGATGATATTTATTCTTCCCTCCAAATAAAAATTTAACACTTGTCTAAAAAATGTATACATTGATAAAATCATGCAATCAAATTCTCCGCATTATTCTTTTGCCAATAACTCCTCATTATTTTTCCTTTACACTGGATACAAAACTAACCCATTTTGCGTGCATGCTAAATTAGGGCTAATTGTACCAACTATGGTAAAACTAGGGAAAGATTCCCTTGGATATTCATCTAACTACAAATGGCATATTATAGATACTGGTTATGACACATTCATGAGACAATCATTTTAATTTTATCATATCCAAACGTGAATACTTATAATCTAAGCACACAAAAACATTTGTCATTCGAGGACTTTTAGATACACTTTATATCTACACATTAAAATGTTAATATAAACTAAATCAGACAACTTAAGTGAAATAGGGACTAACTCTATAATAAAACTATCATAATATTAGAAAATAATAAACCTAATTGACTTAACATGATAGAAATAAAAAAATAATAAAAATAATTACATAAAGTGAAAAATACAATCATCTAATAGTTTGAATGGAGTCATTTTGAATTTTGTTAAAGTCTCTATCTCTGCCTAATGGAATATATTCCACAAGTGTAAAAAATAGCTTCATTATAATTGGCTACTAGATTTATAAAATAATATTGTCAGAAATAACTTTTTTCAGCCACACAGAGTTTGGAATAGCAGAGTTCCACAAGCTCTTTATTTTTAGAGTTAAGTACAGTTGCCATTTCAAAGACAGAACCTTGCAATCCAATATAAACTTAATCTACATATTTGCACTTTCTGGTGGAACTATAAACTAGGATTCTAGCTATATCTAAGTCAAATTAAATAAACAAATATGTATCATCAGTAAGAGAAATGATAGGCAAGATTCATTGTTGATTAGCTCCAACTCATCTTCATTGAAAATATTCATGCAAAGATTTTCAACTGAATTATGCTTCAGCCCTCTTATTTTTAAAATTAATCTTATACTAGGCTACTATACTCTGTAATATATATAACATAAAACTACCAAGCATATAAAAGATAATCAGCTCATTCCAATAAAACCTACTTGCAGAGATTCATCCATCAGATTTTAAATCTATATGTTCATGAACTCACATTAGCCTGTTTATTTACTTAATTACTTTAAAGATTGATGGATTCCTAACTTTCAAAGATCTTCAATTTTCAAGTTATGAGATAATATGAAAATCCATTTTGTGAAATTTCAATTCAGTCAAATATCAATTTTTCATTTCTATATAAACATATTAGTCCATAGATAAAGATGTGTATCACTTTATCACAATAATTAAATATTGTCTTCATAATAAACAGGCTGAGATTCTTAGTATTGTTTAGTTGTGGACTGCTTTCATGTATTTGCATTTATAAACCAATCTAGCCTTGAGTACTATTAGTTTTATTATCTAAGTAATATATGATTTAGTGCAGCTTGAAAGTTAAAATTGATTATTTGTTAGTGTGCTTTCAAAAACAGATTATATATGTCTATTTAATAAAGTTTATTTAAATTCTTTGAATTATAAATTTCAATTTCTTTCCATCAAGTGTCAATCGTTAATGTCTCCACATAGTAGATGATAAATAAAGATGAATATTCATCTTTATCATACCAAAGGATTGTCTTAACAATGATTGAAATTCTTGGTTCTATTTAAGAGTGGATTGCTTTCATATATATATATATATATTTTAAAAAAATCGAATCAGATGTCACATGACCTAATTTAATAAGCTTGTATTTACAAATGTTATATATTGAGCTCACAAAATAAGCTCTTAACAAGCTTTGCAGAATATCCTCAGCCCCAGACTGTTTTCTGCTACTAGTGTTATCAGTGAGGTGCCAAAATATTCAAGCATTATATTAAAAATACCAGGATAAGCCCAGTACTTTATCTAATGTATAACTATTAAGTAGAAAATCTGAAATTTTCAGACATCCATATGTCTTCCAATCCAGCTATGTAACTTAAAATAGCCATATGGGACTGAACTAAGTTCAGATACACCATATATTAATAGCTTTAGCTATTAAGGCTTTTGTGATTTTATATTGCTAAAGCTATAATATATGGTGTATCTGAACTTAGTTCAGTCCCATATGGCTATTTAAATTAGATAGTTGGATTGGAAGACATATGGATGTCTGAAAATTTCAGATTTTCTACTTAGTGCTGGGCTTGTCCTGGTATTTTTAATCTAATACTTAAATATCCTGGCATCTCACTGATTCCAGTAGCAGAAACTGGTCTGGGGTTGAGGATATTCTAAAAAGCTTGTTAAGAGCTTATTTTGCAAGCTCAATATATAACATTTGTAAATATAAGCTTATTAAATTAGGTCATGTAACATCTGACTTGATTTTTTTTTTTGCAATTTTATTTTTTTCTATTAAGGCTTTTGCCATTTTATATTGCTAAAGCTATTAATATATGATATATCTGAACTTAGTTCAGTCCCATATGGCTATTTAAATTAGCTGGATTGTAAGACATATGGAAGTCTGAAAATTTCAGATTTTCTACTTAATAGTTATCAATTAGATAAAGTACTGGGCTTGTCCTGGTATTTTTAATCTAATGCTTGAATATCCTGGCACCTCACTGACGATGCCAGTAACAGAAACTGGTCTGGGGTTGAGGATAGTCTGAAAAGCTTGTTAAGAGCTTATTTTGCAAGCTCGAGCTCTCTCTATATATATATATACACACATTGTACCTGAGAAACTACACATAAGTAAAGATCAACATGTAAATTATGAATTGTGGTCAATCAAGGAATCAGGCTAAGCTCAGGATTCTTTGCTACTACAATTTATGTTAACAATAAAGAGAGCTACAACATTATAAAACAACTGAATAAATTTTAAGAGTAGGAGAAACCTCAACTCACTCTTGCAAAACTTTCAAAGCTCCCAATATTTATGGCACACATCACAAAGTAGCAATGATTCAATAATTTCTTATGATAAATTTCTTTCATTATTTCCCCTCAATTCTCCAATTCCCTATTCATCATCTTAATGCTATGATCAGATCTATATTTTAATAAAATAATCATTTTTTATAAATCTTATTGATTTGTTTATGCCACTTAACTTTTTCTTTGGCAATAAATATAACTTATTTTATAGAACTATGGTATTATAATCTCAGGGTTATTCTATTACATTTAATGTTAAAATTTCTCAATATTTTGCTTTATGAAGATGTTGTTAATAAAATGAATGAAATCCTAGTGATAAACATGAGAAGATATATACTTAGTCTACAAGCTAATGTTTATCTACTATACAATAATAATAAGAACGGAAAATTTTAATAAAATATTTTAATTAAAACAAAAATGCATAAATTCTAAATTTGGAATAATACAGTCATTTTCTAGGATAGCAATAGAATACCAGAATGGAAAAGGATTTTATGGCCACTCAAAATACTCATCAACATAAATAAATTATATTAAATTAAAACAGACAATGATTGACTATAAAAGCAATCTTGTTTAAATAAGTTGCAGTTTTAAATTACAGTGATCAATAGATGAAATACACAGGCTTAGATATATACCTGTGTCTATATATGTAATAGACAGGGTATGAGCACAGACTTTCACATGACCCACCACTCTCCACACTATCTCATAACACTGATACATCTGAACACACATATGTCGAAATGTATTTCATGCTAAACCAGCAATCATCAGTTGGTCCAGATTACCATCTCTACACATATATGCTACAAGTGCTCAGATATATATTAAGATAGCAAATCCTCCCACTTTAATGGACAGGCTTTAATGTATTCAACAATCTCAGCCTAAGGGTGGCCTTTTAGCGTTCCATCATCAGATTTTCAATTGGATGGACGGTTGAAGAGTTGGAGTGTGGAATACATTAAAGCCTGTCCATTAAAGTGGGAGGATTTGCTATCTTAATGTATATATGAGCACTTGTAGCGTATATGTGTAGAGATGGTAATCTGGACCAAATGATGATTGCTGGTTTATCATGAAATACGTATATTGGTGATTATTTATCTTTTTGACATATGTGTGTTCAGGTGTATCAGTGTTATGAGATAGTGTGGAGAGTGGTGTGTCATGTGAAAGTCTGTGCTCATTCCCTGTCTATTAGTGATCAATAGAATAAAACGAATATTTTTTTTCAAATGCATTCTTCATATCTGCAAAAGTATCGTCAGTAAATACTTTAATATTTCAATTAATGCGATTGTACTTTGAATAAATAACATAAAATATTTGCATTATAAAGTTCATAATGTTTAGATTTCTGGATATTGATTGGCCAATACCAAGACATTATAGAGACACTACACAAGTCTTAACAACAAAATTAACATTTATTTTACAATAAATAAATTTTATAAACATGAACATTATGGAAGTCTGCTACAAAATTTTCTAAAACACTGTTACAATAATCCAATTCAGTTGTTTACAGGAGAATATTTTTACAATTTAAACTTATCTAAAATTAATAAATAGATAAAATAAATATCCACAACAAGAAATTTTATCATTCAAGTTAAATAGTTATTATCACTAAAATATTTTGTGCCTTTTAAGTGACAGAACATTATTAAATTATAAACAAATTTATCGTACAAGCTTTATACCTTCCTGTATAAAATATATGTTCTAAAACAATTCTATAATTTTATAATCTATAGATTTCATTAATTTATGTATTACTTATCAACTCTATGTTTTTTAATTGCTGAAGTTGTACTAAATCTTTAAATTTTTCTAAGGTTACACATATACACTCTATGCTATTGTCCCAATGAGAAAACCTGAATGATTTTTAGATCTTACCAATCCAGTGATGACTTGCTTCTGGATGATGATGCATATTACTTATTTAAGCTAAAGAATATAAAGTTATAATTTTGAATAAGTCATTATCAGTTTTATCTCATGTAGCACTAGCAAATCACAGCAAAAGAGATTTATACATCAAAACTCTCAACCTACACTTAGGGAGTTTAAAGTGCTCCTGAAAGATGATATACTTCAAAATAACAAACCTATCAATTACCAATATATTAAAACATACACTACACCATACACGGTGGTAAATACATAATAAAGAAGATACTTCCAAAAGGAAAAGCTAACTCAAACAATGAATCTAATGATGGCATGAACCCAAATATACACCTTTCTGAGGGCAAGAAATGTGTTAGGACTCTTGTCTCTAGACATTGAAGCAATGGATCCGGAAATCCGATCCATGCTTCACAGCCTCCTATAAACTTAATTAATATTGTAACCCTGAATTAAGTTTATAGTCCACTACAGGGTTTTGCATTAAAGCTAAAATTAATTACGTTTATTAAATTTGTATTTGCATTTAAATATTTCTTTTTAAATAAATTCCGTTCCAAGATCAAATTGCTATTAAAAAAATTGCTTGTAAAACCTATTGATTAAACATATATATACATCAAGCATATATATATATGAGTTAATGCTTCTGCTGAAATAAAATGCTTATTTTATTAAAAGAAATAATATATTTTTCTTTTTAAAGTCTTGTTAAAATATGGCGTATGATTTTATTTTGAGATAAGCCTGCCAACATTTTCTAAAGGAATGTATGTTTTTAATTAGTTAGCCCATTCAAGGCAAATTAAAGATGGCCTTTTTTTTAATTAATAAAAATTCAAAGTTTAAAGAAAGAGATTTAGAATAAAAAAGTAAAAGTTATTTTTATGAAAATGTTACCTTGAAACAAAGGAGCATGGGTGGGGGGGGGCTTATCAAGATCTAAGATCATACACAAAACAATAGAAGGTATCTTACACAAAGGTATAAATAGGAGAGAAAACAAAAGACTTGGATTTTTTTCAGATTTCTCTTTGGAGAATGCCTTTTTTCAGATTTCTCTTTTGAGAATTCATTCAGATTTCTCTTTTGATTCATTCATTGAGATTTCATTTCAGAATTCATTCAGATTTCTCCTTTTGATTCATTTTGGATTCAGATTTTTCATTCATTCGTTATGATTCTGACGGTTATGATTATAAGGATTGGTTATTGATTAGTCCGGTGGATCCTGTACTGTGAACCTCTCAGATTTTGCTTCTTGTTTAGATTTTGCTTCAAAAAGTTATTCATGTGTCGTCCTCGAAATCACGGAGACGTTTTAACATGCAACGAGTTAGAAGTCATAGTATTTTGATGGAAACAACCATGATTGGCAGTTAGGCAAATAGCTTTGCCTGCCACCGAGGTCCTAAAACCATCAAAATGCCATAGTATCCAACCTATATAAACCTGAATTCTGTGCCATGTCTGTGGGACTTTTTGTGAAAAAATGCTGCATATTTCCATTTTCCTTGTCCAGACAAATATCTCTCTATGGACGTATCAAGCCACAAACATCATGGGAACAGGACCAAGGAACCAGGAAGATAATCTCTCCTCATGAACAATTTACTATTTTACCCTTTTTGATCATACCTTTCTTAATTGCATTATTGAATTATATTTCTGAATTGTTTTATATAATTATATTTTATAATGTAACTATTTATATTAGACTAATCTTAGATATATATATATATATATATATATATATATATATATATATATTGTGTGATCATCTATTTATATTTATATTTAACCCTTTTCCTGCACTATTCCTCTTTGCTAACATGCTATAAATATTTCCTATTCCATTGTGGTTTAAGTTAAAAGTTAATTTTCATTTAAATATTTTTCCAATTTCAATTATGTTTGTAAATTAAATACGAGCAAGTTTCCTTTGTTTGCTAACTTGATCTCCTTGATCACATCTCTTTTGTCTGCCATTAGCCCTATACGTATAGCTTATTTAGCTATACACATCTTAAATAATTTTAAACTGTTTTTCAGCACAAAGCAATTATAAAATGCTTTGCGAAAGATTTTTTATTGTGCTTTATCGAGGAGATTCGAGTTGACAATTTTATTAAAGTGGGGAAGAAAAGACTTAGACCGCAAAAATATTATATCGTTTATATCCATTTTTATTGTCTGATTTGTTTTTTATTAATCCATAGGGGAATAGCGGAGGCCATTAAAACATTACTAATATTTAAAAAAGTCATTAATTAAAAATATTATTTAACTAAAAAGCTTGAGTTTTCTAATTTTATTACAATGCTTTATTTTGCTTTTCCAATGATCCAGGCACGCAAAATGCACATTTAACTGTTTAGTTCCATAAGTATTCTTGTCCATTGTCTCTCCTT
Source organism: Epiperipatus broadwayi (assembly GCA_028023455.1). Taxonomy (NCBI): domain Eukaryota; kingdom Metazoa; phylum Onychophora; class Udeonychophora; order Euonychophora; family Peripatidae; genus Epiperipatus; species Epiperipatus broadwayi. The sequence goes on from JAQFVV010001199.1 coordinate 88,405, forward strand.
GATGCTACGCTTGGGCCGGGTGAGAAAATTAATTTATGCTTGTCTCAGATAATGTTGTTGGTTTGTAATTAGACTTGATAATAGGTGAAGAGGGCAGGGGTCACAGTATTCTTGATTTAATATCTCGCGTACGGGTGGCCTCGAGGTACTTTTGCCTAGTATTCGAACTGAGTTAAACCAACACACATCATCTGATCGGCACAGTAGATTTTTTCCCCTGCATTTTGTCGACCAACATGGGCCGAATTTCATTTTTTTGGAAGAATGGGAATTGGGGATTTGAAAATATAAGTATATGTATAAGATTTTTTCCCGAATTATGGCAAATTATTGGGCATCGATTTAATAAACCTCACACCCTGTAGGCAGCATTTATGTTTTAAATAATAATATATAGGTAGAATTTTTTTTCCCGAATTTGTATGCATATATATGATTTTTTTTCTCAATGACACGAAATAAAAGATATAGGTAAAAATTTTCTCCAAGTTTGTCGCCGTGGGATGAATGTCAGTTTTTTAAAAAAAAAAAATTAGTACCCTGAGAAGTTTGTTTTAATTTAATATATTTATATAAAAATATATGTATAATTTTTCTGAGTTTCGTTTCCTAATGTGAGCCAAATGTCATTTTTGTTGGATTAATTAAAAAAAGTTAAATGTGTCATAAGGTAAAAAAAAAAATTCCGAATTTAGTATATATGAAATGAATATTTTATATTTAAAAAGTTAACACTCCGTCAGTTTTTTTTTTTAGTGAATATATAATGAGAATAAAATTTCAGAGTTATAGCAAAAAATTTTTCCCTAATTAGTAGAGCATTGTCATGGCCAGTCGCCATATTTTTTTTGTTGTATAAAATATATAGCATCAATGTGGCGGAAGTGTCAAATAAATACCCACCTGCCCTCCCTTAAAATAGCCTTCATACTTTAGATTATTTTAGTATTGCTTAAACATGAGAAGTTTTGACATAATAATGTTTTTCAAAATATAGCATATATATGGTAGTGTTAATATTTTAGTAAAAAGTACAAATAGATAATAAAATGGTTTTTTTTCCATTTGTATAAATTTTTGTAAAGATCTAATAGATAACTTTTTTTTTTCATTAATAGAAATTTTTTCGTAAATCTAAAGTTTGATATGTTCAAATTGTCATGTGTCAACATACGGTGTCAGCAAATATTTTTTCACTTTCTCTGTATTTTGTTTTTATATATAATGAATAATTTTAATCTTGCAAAAAAAAATTTTTCTCACTTTTAAATATTTTGCAGTTACGTTTCCTCGCAAATATAAGTTTTGTTTTTTTTAAAAATATATATATCAAATTTATATTTTCATCTTGTAAAATAGTAAATGCGTATGTTCATTTTAATAAATATATATATTAAAGTATATTCTGTAAATGTCAGCTACCTTTAGTTAAGATTTTTTTCTCAGTTCGGGTTATGCTATTGAATCATTTATTGAGTAACCATTAGGTGAAGACCCTTTGAGTAACCGTTAGGTGAAGCCCTTTTTTTTAGTAACCGTTTTTGGTGAAGACCCCCTTAGTAACCGTTAGGTGAAGACCCCTTACATTTTAAAGTTCTGAATTGTTGAGTAGCCTGAAATAATAGATCTACGTCTGCAATTATTGTTTCCTTGTTAGATTTGTGACCAGCATTTACTAGCCTGAAATAATAGGAGTATGCAGTCTGCAATATGATGAATCTTTCTAATAAAATCATGTACATGATAATAAAAGAAATATTTATATAGGTATATCTGTTTGTATATTTATATGTAGTCATATATATGCTTATTTAGTGAAGTATATATTCATATATATGGGTGTATATGGTATACAATTCGTTATAGTTCGGTAAAACCTGTTTTTATATAAATGTTTTTAAACAGTTTTTGATCTCAATGCATATTCTGTAAAATTGCTTGATAATTGTATAACTATTTCGGGTTGTGACCAAAATGGTATTTAGTTTCGATCTCAGGTTCATAATTCGGAGTGGCGGTTATCATGGGATTTTATTTTAATTTTTTTTGTATTATATATTTTGTTTTGTTAATCGTACTTTAGGCTGTTTAAATTGATTTTTTTTGTGTCATGACTAAAACAGTAGCGTGGTTTTGAACCCAGGTCAGACATGTTACCTTACTGAGTTGTATTCATCTTAGACTTAATTAATATTGTCATTTAAAATAGCATTTACTTATTCATGCAGAGATTTTTTTTGAAAGTGAAGTGAAAATCAAAATAAATTTTAATCACATTAAACTTTATAAATCCTTATCAATGTGTGCTTGGATCATTATCCATTAAAATGTATATTTGATATGGCCATCACCTTGTCGACTGGCGCCCTCATCAAATAAATTTGTCGGCAAGTGCAATCTCTCATATCGGATTACAATAACCCAAACCATAGTATAGTAGATGATCAACATAACAGTGTATGCTTAGTGAGCCAAAAATGAGTTAAACATGACTTATGTATATTTTGCTCACATATTCCTTTTGATATATATATAAACTTGTGTATTAATGTAAATGCATTTTGTAGTTGTTTCAAGTGTCAGAGAAAGCCAGGTCAAGCTGTAAGTATATTATTTTAATTATATTGTGACAACATTGCAGTGACATTTAAATGAAATATAAAAAAAATAAAGTAAAGTGAGGAGAATCATATGTAGTATAAATATTACAAACAGACATGGCAGGATTTTATATTTTTTTTCATGTAAAACTGATACATATAGACATAGGTTTAAGATAGGACCTCATGAGGTAGGCAAAGTTGATTTCTAAAAACATACAAATAAAACAGATAGTTATATAAAATAAAGAACTTAAAATACTGATTTATTTTAGAAAGAAGTAAAAAAATTTTTTGTTAATTACTAGTATAAGGATATACAGAAGGATATAGCTCCTAGACACGTGTGATAAAATATATTTATCTTGATTGTTTATAAAAAACTAAAATACATTTTAGAAATAAGGTGTGATTGTTGTATAACAAAATAGCCAATATTAGGCAAAAATGGAACAACAGAAGAAAGATGAAGATTATGACAGCGACGAGGAGATAGTATTCAACCTTCCAAATATGGCAACATGTACTCATAGTGACCAAAAATATAATTTTGAAGATCTTATCAAAGAAATGAGAGATGAAAGAAAAATGATGATGACCGGTCATGTTCCAAGAATTCATGGGAATGACATCACAAAGATTGAACTGTTTGAAGGAAAATATGGGACTCCATTAACAACATACTAGTAGAACAAAGGTATTGCCAGATGATGATACTCAGTTAAAATGGCAACATCAACAGGAACAAGATGATACTCAGCTTAAATCATTGATGGATAATGAATTAGGAAAGGATATTCACACCTTGGATGTGTCAGTCAAGCATGAAATACAGGATGGAGAAGAAAATGGACAGATGAATGAGTATAGAAAGAAAATGAACAATCATCAACCGCTGAACCCAATCCAGGCACAACATGGCAACCAAATCCTTATGCCAATAATAATTAATCCGGTAACATCTCCTGTGGCAAAGTTTGTCCACATATATTTAGAGGGGAACCGGGTGAAAACCCTAGACAGTCTCAAAATGTTTTTCCAATTCCAGAATATGATGGAGCAAGAAAAAGTGGTGATCTCCAGTCATCATTTAAAAGAATCTGCCAGAGAATGGTGGAACACTTTATCTGAACAACCACTAACATTTATGGAATATGAGAATGCAGTGATGTCGATATATTGGAGTGCAGAGCGGCAGGAAGGTCTAATGTATTCCATCATGCATGAAAGATACCCAGCTAACCATTAAGAGACCTATCAGTTTTTCATTAGGCAGGTAAATAGAATAAAGGCACTAAGTGCATTCAATTATCCAGAAACACAGATAGTAAGGATAATTAGGCACAACATGCCACCTTGGATAAGGAAAATATTGATAAGTAGTCAAGTGCAAGATATTAAAGGCATGACTCATATGCTGACAGCTATTGAATATGGAAATCTTGATGAAGACAGAAAGGCAAAGGAAGCAAAATTTCAAAATAAAACTACTACCAGACAAAAGATGACAAACCTTTCAAGAGTAGAAAATAGGGAAGTAGTGATGTCTCATACAATCATTGTCCAAGAAAAGGATAACAAAGAAGACATACGCACAAACACAAACCCAGTCATTCAAGTAAACATAAATGGCAATAAAATACAAGCATTAGTTGTCTCAGGCAGTCAAGTATCTATTGTATCAAAAAAACTAGCCACAGAATATGAAAACAACCCAAGATACTTAAAGTTTCCCATGTGCCCTATCCAGTTAACACTGGCGAAAGGAAGAAAAATAAATAGTGAATGATACCAAATGTGGTTTGAGATTACAATTAGCAGCAAATGTTTTATCATGCCTTCTTAGTAATGGAGGGGTTGTTGTATGACTTAGTATTAGGTTCAGATTTCCTTCAGCAGTATCAAGGGATCATACATTACCCAATGAGGAAATGTATGTTAGAAGACATACAAGTCCCATTTACAACAGTGGTTCAAGATAATCACTCTATTGGCAGTTGTGTTGTACAAGCGATCGATGAGAAAATGATAAAACAAAAAGTTGGCATATCAATGATTAAGAATAAGGAGCATAGGCAGCAATTACAACAAATATTACAAAGATACATAGTGGTATTTTCTAGTGTACCAGGGAAAATTAGAGGGTATACCCACCAATTTAAGCTTAGGGAGGAATCGTACCAGCAAACAAAAACTTACTCTATCCCATTCCAATACAAAGAGGAAGTGGATAAACAAATAAAGCAGATGCTGGAATGGTATATTATTGAATGGGCTCCTTCATCATACAATAACCCATTGATTGTAATCAAGAAAGAAAATGGAAATGTGTGTTTGTGTTTGGATGCGCGTCATCTAAATAATGTGACCATTCCGGAACGTGATGTGCCACCGCCGATGCACGAAACATTTGTGCAGCTCGCAGGGAAGACTGTATTCTCGACCATGGACATGACAGCGAGTTATTGGCAAATAGCCTTGGACCACCGTGACAGAAAATACATGGCATTTCGTTACAATGGCCAGACTCACGTGTTGAAGAGGGTTCCATTCGGTTTGATTAACAGTGCAGCAGGCCTCATGAAATGTTTGAAGAATGTTTTATCTCCTCAAATACAGGAACACATGGTTTGTTACATGGATGATATCGTGATCACCTCAAAGGATATTGATGAGGATTTGAATCATTTAGAAAGCTTCTTTCATGAATGTGCATGAGAAAATATAACCACCAATATGGAAAAGAGGTTTTTTGCAGTTGAGGAAATTGAATTTTTGAGCCATGTTGTAAATAGTCAAGGTGTCAAACCCCATCCTGCAAAAATAGAAGCTATAAAGAATTTTTCAATTCCCACCAACAAGAAGCAGATTCGAGCATTTCTAGGATTATGTAATAGATCACTGCTTTTATCCAAGATTTGCTTACAACACCATGCAACTAATCGAATTAATAAAGAAGAGCAGTAAAAAATGGGAATGGAAAGAGAGGCATGAGCAAGAAATGTGTAAAGTGAAAGAGAAATTCCTGGAAACAGTAATGTTATACCATCCAGATATTAACCACCCCTTTTACGTTCAAACAGATAGCAGTAGGCAAGGTTTGGGTGCAATATTATTTCAAATTGGGGATAAAAATGAGCATCAAATGTTATACTTTATTAGTCAGACATTAAAAGGGGCAGAAAAGCATTATACAGCTACAGAACAGGAGATGTTAGCAATAGTGTGGGCATGCCAGAAATTCACAGTTTTTGTTGGGATCAGAAGTGGTAATCATAACTGACCACAAATGTTTGGAATTTCTGAACAAGAGTTTTCTAAACAATGACAGATTGATAATGTGGAGCCTGATTCTTCAACAGTTTCAGTAGTGTCATTTATTGCCTGGGATCACAGAATATTGTGGCTGATGTTTTAAGCCACCACCCTGTGCCCATGGCTGCTCAGAATCCAGATTTAGGAAACCAGACAATGAAGATAATGACGGCTACAGCAGGAAGCACAGTGGAATCTCACCTCCAGAATTTAGCATATTGGCAGGCCCAGGATGCTCAATATAAGAAAATAATTAACATTATTACATCTAAGATGGCAGCCAGTAGGTACTATAATCAATACAGAATCACAAATGGTATCCTTCAGATTAATACCAAAAGCCCTCAAAGTCCATGGAAAGTCATAATACCTCACAAATTGAGAAACTAAATTATTACCCACATCCATCAGTCGGTGGGACATTATGGTCCTCAAAAAGTAGAAGAAGCAATAAAACATCAATTTTATTGGCCAGGGATATACTCACAGATCTTACGTGTGTTGAAAACTTGTGAGATTTGTGCTCGGAGCAAGGCCCCAAATCGATCGTATGCAGGAGAGCCAAAACCGATCCTCGCATCTAAACCAAATGAGCTGCTAGCTGTAGATCATTATGGCCCATTACTGATGTTTTGACGATTCCAGTATCTGTTTGTCACATACAATATGTTTTCAAAGTACGTGAAAGCATACCCAGTAAGGACAGTGAACTCTAGAGGAGCAATAAAGACACTTCAGGAAAAACAGTTGCCAGAAGGTGGAAAACCTCAGATAGTGATATCTGATCATGGCACAGCATTTACATCCAAAGAATGGAAGACATGGATGGCAAAGGAATTAAACATAGGCTAACTTCTGTTAGAAATCCACAGGCTAACCCTTGTGAAAGAGTCATGTGAGAAATAGGGTGACTCTTTAGGACATATACCAACCAACCATCGGGACTGGGTAAATAAAACTGAAAAGGTGATACAATATATTAATAACACAATAAATGAGTCGACAGGATTTACTCCAACTCATCTGCATTATGGGAGAGAATGTCCTCAGTTATTTAAAACCAAAATGCCGATGGAAGAGGAGAAGATAGATAAACTACAAAGAACAAAAGATAGCATATGAATAATTAAGATGGGTGGCACTGCATTGGAAAAATAAAAAACAAAACCAGCAATATCAATTCAGGCAAGGGGACCAAGTATGGCTGAGAGACCCTAGGCCAAGTAATGCATCACGGAAAGAATTTAAAAAGTTTTTCCCAATATATCAAGGACCATACATGTTGAAAAAGTAATGTGGGAGAAATGCTTTCCTTTTGGAAGATAGTAATGGTATAAAAGGAGTATACAATGCCAAAAACTTAAAACCTTGCATACCACAGACCCTGGAAAATATGGAAACTA